>JACXVO010018376.1:1057863-1068247 GCA_015501135.1 Hapalochlaena maculosa
CGATAAAATAAGTGCTGGGCTTACAAAGAATAAGTTCTGGGGTGGATTTGATAGACTGAAAGGTGGTGCTCCAGCATGGCCACAGTCAAACGACTGGAACGAATAAAAAAAATAAAAGAAAATATAACTTCGCCATTCACTTCCTAATTCATCGTCAACAACTTGTTGCCAAACTTTACAATCCAGACTCGTATCTGTCGCTCCAGATTGTAACAAAGATAATCAATAAGATCAAAAGTCTATAAAATCTGACAGAATATTTCAACAATTGTGACTTGAAAAGAAGCTTTCGTCATGAAATATGTCTTCCTAACAGCAACTATACGTGCCAACTTATAGAGCTATTTGACGATCTTCAAAAATCTCTTCAGTGTGTGAAGAAGTTACTTAGAATTACTGACTAGAGATGACAAAATTTAACAATTTACCCTTTTAACCGCATTAATCTCTAACTTTAGAAAAATAATTGTTGTGGAGACCTACCTACGAATGAACTCTTTCACACCTTATTAATACTGCCACCGACTCGGAGCAAGGGAAGTGGCCACGGAGTGATTGACTGAGTGAGTCAGAGCGAGTGCAAGAGAAAGTACTCTCAGCTATCCGGTTATCCATGTACTACGTTTTACCACAAATATAATATTCGACCTGATAACCGCGTCTGTGTTGTTTACCCTTAACCATCGGCCATAACAATAACCTGATGCATAGTAAAACAAAACGTATCTTCATTTTTTATGGGGGAAAATGCAGTTTAAAAACTTGCTACAATTTTCGTTGTTTCACGCAACTGTCAGGTATTTCAGAGGATTTGTGAGATGATAGTTATGTGCATTTTGTGCAAGATGTTTTGAAATTTGCTTCAGATGACTTGGGGTCCCGATTTATTAACATTAACGTGCGTAACTACATCTTTAACATCTTCAATATTGAGTTGAATTAGATAACGGATCCAAGATTATTTGAAAAATCTTCTCCTGTTGCAATATAATACTGAAGCCAAGATGACAAACACAATTATAAAATTACGTACATAAAAAACACTATTGATACTAGGTATCCGAATTCGTAATCGCAAGTCGAATTATTTATCATCTTCCTTCTCACCTCGCCTTGTTGAAATGGCATTCTACATGGTGAATCACATATAAAGTTATCCACGAGATTACCTCAAACATCACAAAAAGGAGAGACTTTATCTCATTATGAAAGTTTCTTTCAGATAATTTGACTCTTGCAAAAGGTTCTCGCAAACTAAGGGGATGCACTGAGTAACTATTACTAATATATATATTTCTTTATTACCCATACGGGACTATACATAGAGGGGACAAACAAGTACAGACAAGATAGGAAAGATAAAAGTGATAGAAAGTTGTGGCGGAGGAGTACAGCGGAGTTCGTCACCACCCCCGCCGGATCCACGTGGAGCTAAGGTGCTTTTCACTCAATAAACACACGTAATGCCTGGTCTGGGAATCGAAACCGCGATTCAACGACCGCGAGTTCACGACCCTAACTACTGGGCCATTGCGCCTCCACACTATTAACAATATATATAACAAGAGTTTTGCGTCGTTGGTATATTTGTCTTAGCGTGTTGTGAAGTGGTTCGTAAATAATTAACTGGATATTGTGGAAAGGAAACTCTTCTGTTTCTCTTCTTTCTTTGTTCAGAATTTGAATAATTAAGCGTTAATAGTTCATTAAACGTTAATAGTTAATTAAACTTTTTTGTTAAACATAATTTAATCTATGAATTTTAAAATTAAAAAATTGGTGGCTGTTCAAACTTAATGATATTTCAAAGCAGTGGTTATATGAGAAAAAATGTTATCTAATACTGGTGTAGAACAAGGGCTGTGTGAATAGAGTTACGTAATACAATGATAATTCTACAGTATGTTTTATTGGAACTGTGCAGACGAAAGTGTACTGTGTTGTCCGTGGAATTGGTAATATTTTGTTGAGGAAAGGTAGTAAGCGGGCAGGAGCATTAGCACACCGGGCAAAATTTTTAGCGGTATTTCGGCTGTCTTCTCTTTCTGAGTTCAAATTCCGAAAAGGCATTTCATCCTTTTGGCTTCGATAAAGAAGTACCAGTTGAGTACTGGAAGCGATCTAATCGACTTACTCACGCCCGATCTTGCTGGTCTCCTAGCAAAACTTGAAATCAATATCATCTGGTGGATATGGGTCGTGTCAAGTAGATTAATTATTTAAAACGATGTATAGAGTTATAAGCTATAGTATAATTTTTCTGCTTTTGTTATTTTTCTTCACTGAAGTTACCGTTGAGAATATAGCTCTCTTATGGTAAAATGGTATGAAAACGCCCGGTTCGCTCAGTGTCACCATCTATTGGGCATCCTAGCATTAATGTTCTAAGCTCTTTGGCTCTTGTCGATGAGATGTACCTAAGAAAAGCAACTCTGAACGAACTTGTAAAGCCATAGTTTTATGTACGATTAACATTTCAACTAAACTAAATTCTGCTCATGCCTAAACACTGCTTTGCGCTTACACTTCATTATTTTCCTCGACTGGAGGATCTACAAGCGCAAATATGTCAACTTGTTCATTGAATCATACATAAAGTTATGGATTTATAAATGCGTTCAGAGTTGCCTCTCTTAGGCACATCTCATCAACAAGAGCCAAGAAACTTCAAATATCGATACCTGGGATTCCTAATAGATGTCGACACTGAACGAACCGAGTGTTTTCACACATTTTTGCCACAAGAGGTAACTGCAATGTATTTTCATTTTAGCAGTTGAAAGATATATCACAAACATATTTCAGCTAACCTAAATTCTGCTCATGTATTATTTATTAACTTTAAACTTTTTAATTTTCTTAAATTTCCGTTTATAATATTGGAACTAAAGTTCGTAACTGGTATTGCTAGTCTATTTACTCTAAGATTATTTCTAATACTGCTTTCAAATTTTGACACAACGCAGCAATTTCTGGCGAGGGGATTACATCGGTTCCAGTGTTGAACGAGGTATTATATATGCAGGTAAAATGAAAAATAAATAATATAAAATAAGTCACAATGAATTTCATTGAATGCTATTTTGTAAAACAACAGTGTGTATAAAAAAATAAAAAGACAGTAAATTCGGAACAAAATTTAGTTTAGTCCCA
Source organism: Hapalochlaena maculosa (assembly GCA_015501135.1). Classification (NCBI taxonomy): domain Eukaryota; kingdom Metazoa; phylum Mollusca; class Cephalopoda; order Octopoda; family Octopodidae; genus Hapalochlaena; species Hapalochlaena maculosa. The sequence goes on from JACXVO010018376.1 coordinate 1,061,017, forward strand.
AAAAGACGAAAGGTGAAGTCTACTTAAATGTAATTTGACATCAACTGACGAAATGTCACTTACCATTCTCCTCCACGAACTCACCACCATGCTTTAATTCTAATACTGAAGTGAAATTTATAAGGCAGCAACCTGGCAGGACTGTTATCGCGCCGGGTAAAACGTCTGCCTTTACGTTCTGCACTGAAATGCCGCCGGATCGACTTTGCCTTTCATTCTTTCGATGTCGATAAAATAGGTACCAGCTGAACACTGGAGTCAATCTAATCGACTTAGCCCCCCTCCCCGTAATTGCTGGTCTTGTGCCAAAATTTGAAACCAATATTGAATTATAATATTAGTACATGCTTTGTACTCTTTTCCATAAGTTCTTTTTCATAGTTGTTAAGGTTTTAGTTGCGTCGGAATTATATTGTTTCCTGTAATTTTGTAAAAAGAGACAAGCCTGAAGAGAACTGTATGTAGCAGGAAGGCGGCAAGCTGGAAGAATCGTTAGTGTGTCGGGCGAAATATTTAGCGGTATTTAGTCTGCTGCTACCTTCTGAGTTCAAATTCCACCGAGGTCAACTTAGCCTTTCATCCTTTCGGATCGATAAATTAAGTACCATGTGGTACTGGGTCGATCTAACCCACTAGTCCGTCCAAATTGTCTGTCCTTGCTTGTCACCTCTATGTTAGCCCCTTATGGACAGTAAAGAAATAAGAATCGTTGGCGCGTCGAGCGAAATGTTTAGCGGTAGTTCGTCCACCGCTACGTTCTGAGTTCAAATTCCGCCAGGGTCGACTTAGCCTTTCATCCTTTCGGGGTCGATAAATTAACTACTAGTCGAGTACTGGGGTCGATCTAATTCACTAGTCTGGCCAAATTGTCTGTCCTTGTTTGTCCCACCTTGTGGGCAATAAAGAAATAAGAATTGTTCGTAACATAAGGATTCTTCCTTTTGTGGACACATTATAGATTCCTCTGGATTCTGCATTCATGAGCCTGTTTTCCACTGTCATATGATGTAACTTATTAGTATTGAAACTTATATATTTATATGGGGTAGTTTCAATTTCTGAATGAAAGTTGATTTTATTTCTTTTCCAATAATATCTCAATACTTTCAACATTTTGTGTAAGGTATTATTTCAGAAAGTCTTACTCTATTTTGAGGAGATCTGGTCATTCTGGACTCTACCAATGATACTAAACAGATTAGATCGTTCAATGTATTGATATTTGAAGTGTTTGTTTCCATGGATAGAATTTATTGCAGTATCTATCTTTGTACTGCTTGTTCGTGTACAACTTTTACTGGCGTTTCCATTGATCCATGTTCATCGATTTCGTTATATTCACTTCTGTAGTGTTTGTTGATTTTGTTAGGCTGTCTTCGAAGTTAGCTGTGGTTGATCTGTTATGCTGTATGATTTTATTCTGTTTATTGGTAAGTACGGGATCAAGAGTGCATTTTTGTTCTAACTTGGTGTTCTGTTGGTTGCTTTTAAAAAAAGTTCTATGATTTTCATCATTATTTTGGTCTCTATTTCTTTTGACATTTAATCTCATTTTGTCTTCTTTTATTTCTTACTTGCTTTCGATTCTTTTGTTGTTGAGGCTTATGCGTTTTGTTGTAACATTTTCATTAGCTTGTAGAGGAAATCCCATTTTGTGGGTGCTCAGGTAGTTGGTATACTTTGAGAGTGTATTCTTTCTATGAGCCGTTCTATTCTGTTATGATTTTTCATAGTAGTTCTCTTTCAGCACATTTCGCGTAACATCAGAGTTTCTTTTCTAAAGTTTTAGGTTCGTTTTCTCGATCTCTACAGCACTTTCTTCTCTTTCATCATCATCATCATCATCATCATCATCATCATCATCATAATCATCATCATAATCATCATCATCGTCATCATCCTCGTCGTCATCATCGTCGTCATCATCACCATCATCATCATCACCATCACCATCATCATCATCATCATCATCATCATCATCATCATCATCATCATCATCATCATCATCATCATCATCATCATTTCTGTTGTTGATTTTATTTATTTGTTTTTTTTTGTCAAGTTAAATGACAGCCAAGTTAAATTGGTTACAAACATTCTTACCATTCACATCGCTTTTCGACTCGCATAGAATGAAATTTTATAAATCCAATTTATTGATTTGTAACATCAGTGCGCGTAGTACGCAGTCCAACCTCTATATATATATAGGAACCTTGATCGGGATTAATATGCAACTTCGGTCTTTTGTTACTCTACACTGACGAAGAGCAATCATCCCGAAACATGTCATATATGTAGATACCAGAAATACGAAGAATCTCGATTATTTCCCCTGTTCAAGGAATATTTTATTCTCGTTAGAGATTATTCTGCCCCTTCTGGAGCACATCAACGGCGATATTTTAGTCCATTTTATGGACAGCCAAGTTAAATTAGTTACAGACATTCTTACCATTTACATCACCTCACATAGATTCAGATTTTATAAATAAATTAAATAGTTTATAAAAGAGGCAATTATTTATAATTTGGTATTTATCATTTAAACCGCTCTTCAAAGCTCTGATTTGACTTGTTATTGTTGCTGCAACCATAAGGTGAAGGGGGAGCAAAGTCTTGAGATGTCTTTGAATAAATGCGGCATATCATGGCGTGCTTTTGTTGGGATGCAAGCTGGGACTTTATCAATTCCGCCTGCCTCAACTGGGCAAATGCTTCTTTTGTTGGATAACCCTAAATGCATCGCAAAACCGCCAAAAGATGTATCTTTAAAGATCATCGAGTCACTTATTTTTTTTTATATATTTGCATGGTAAAGCATACACAGTTCATTCATTGGTCAGTAGTTATGTGTTTGAGTTTGGAACTAAACATTGTTTTTCCCTCTTGTGCCATAGTTCATTGATTGTTGTTGCTGTAGACATGTGAATTTAAATAGTTCAACGAGGAGTCGGAGACATTCAGTTGAGCAAGTGACGCCCTTGATATAAGAGTAGCAAGTAAATTGTATAATAATACTCGCCTGAAATTGTCGAGTGTAGAATTTCTGATCTCCCCATTAGAGCTACATTTTATATGTAATGTTGTAAGCTTTAGCATAATCAATGTATCAACTAGTATCTCTGATTTTATCTTTTAACAGAGGTTTTCTTTACAGCCATTTCAAAATCATTGAGCTTTAACAGATTTTCTAGCTCTTTCCAGGCAATGTCTTACTTGTGAGGATCGAGATTTCTGTCAAAATGCATTTTAATTAATTTTTTTCTTACCTTCGTCTGCGATATATCGTAGCTAGTGTATATATTAAGGAGAGCTGTTTCAACGTTACTCTTCTGTATAGGTTTAGTCATTCTACACAAAGGTTAATCACATGAAGCTAACCTTCATATGACTTTTCTGAATGAAGGCTAAACTTGATATTGCAGCATAACCATATCATTGATATGGCAATTATTTTCAAGTTTGATGCCTGTATATTTTTTAACAGATACACTAATTTCTGTGAATATATTATAGACTTTTTTTAGTGTCGGGTAGCTGATGATGATGATGTGACCAGTTGTTTCCTGATGTTCAAGAAAGAAATCAAGTGTTGACGTTAAGGCGCTTATTTTATTAAATCATTGCCATAATTATTTTGCGTTCGGGTATTAACTTTGTGCAGAGAAACCGAGACATTATTTTTTCTACTATTCTTGGCTTTCACATTGTTTAACTTTCTTTCTAAGAGTTTTTTTTTAATGGAAATATAATATCAGAGTATCATCTGCTGTGTTTAATCATTCAAAAGGCGTCGTGTAATTTTTTGTTTTCCTCAAGAACAGCGAGCTTTCGATTGATTTACTGTTTCTGTGGTGTAGCAAATCTTCAAATATATCACTTTGTGATTTACTGAGACTTTGTATATATTTTTTCTTATGGCTACCCAATCTGGGACAATGTAGTTAAATGATTCTTACCGACATTCTAAAGTTCCACACTAATGTAGTATTTTCAGCTTCATCATATTATTTTAGCATGAAGATCGTGCTGCAATCAAGAAACATCGGTTTTGAGTTATGTACTCGTCATTCAGTGTTGCGATTGTTCTTTGTCGATTGAATGCTAGAAGAGAATGATGCTGTAAAGATAGAGTAACAATAAAGAATATGGAGAATTAAGACTAAAAGCGGAAGAGTTATTTTACTCTTCATTCAAATATTGTGGGAAATTTTTGTTCAACCATCACTTTAGCAAAGTCCAATTTAAACACGAATTTTGATTTGTTTCACAGTCTATGTTTAAAGCTCTCCTTTTTTCTCACAATTGTTTGCTAATATCCACCAGTAAACAGAATTCATTGTTTTGGTCGTTTACAATAATTTTAATTCTGTAATGTCGACACGTTATCCAATGTAGATATTTTCCAACTCTGTCATGTGTTGATTTATACACTACAGGTGCTAAAGTCTGACACCCAGAAATTAGACGGTCCACTGTTTCAACCTCATCGTTGCAGTAACGGCACTTTGGGTCTACGTCGTTTTTCATCACTTTCGTTTAATTGTTCAGGGTCATTAATCCCTTATCTTTAGTAACCAAGCTGATCTGTGGACCACCGCTCAGCACAAGGGAGAGTACCAACATTGTACCGAGGTGAGAAAGCTTTGTGTGCCCCCCAGCGCCATGGTGAGTTTTTCTGGCTGACTCAGAGGATGCTGGGTGCGAATTTTTAAGAGGTGCACGCGTTTTACTGGCCCGGTAATAACTTGTGCTGTCCCCTCTGTGCTCTGCCTTTATGGCAATTCCAAGAAAAGAAAAACAAGATAGAGATTTCACTTGCTGCCTTCAGCCTCTGCGCTCCGTAGACATTCAGGAGTGTATTTCTGATCTACATCAGCTTGTTTGCTACGGGCCACATATTTGCTATCCAGAGGTTTTGTTCTTCGCTCTCAGCGAACTGTTCAAACACGTTTTGCATTGCTATTGATTTCAACTTCTTTGCAACTTCCAGCTCGAGTATTATACATAAGTTCACTTGATCCTATTGCTGAACCTGTGTATTATGCATAAATTCACCAGAAAATCTTTTGCTCATCCTTCATAACAAAATGAATCTTCGTACGTTTCTCGTGGTTTTTTCAACGATCTTTAGTATCCAGTCCGTTAGATGTTTCAAGATGTTTTGCCCAATCAGTTGCGATAGTTTTCTAGGGCAGGTAAATACGATCTGAATTTGCTTGTGGATGGTTTATTTTATAGCAACAGATTTTGTTGTCGGTCTTCCTTATTTCGCTCATATTTCATTCCAACACATTGAACTTGTAAATAACAACCGGAACTACATAAGAATTTTCAGCTAACACCGTATTAAATGCATTTAACACAGATTTTAAGGTTACCTTCTCAGGTTTGTATTTTAGGACCTTCTCGGGTTTGTATTTCTTTGTCTTTTCAGACATACCACTGGTTTCAGTTGTCTTAGTAGCTGAATGAATATTACATTTAACTTAAATCTGATTTTGGTTCTCGAATGATTTATTTTATTACATAGTTTCCAATTGTAATTTGTTTTGCAATTTTTGATTGTATTTGCGAGATTAGGTTTTTTTTCCTGCATATTGGTGTGTTTCACAACTGCAAGCTTATTCATGATTTTCTGCTCCATATCTATCACACACGCTCTATGTTCTTCAGTAAATATGTGATGTCTTAGTATTATTTCTTTACTACTTTACACGCTATCTTTATTAGGTTCATTACATTTTATTTCTCCAGACGTTTGCGTGTTCTAGTCAGTTTGAAATATTTCAATTGAGACTCGTGCATAGTGATAGATGTTTATTGCTTTTGTATACTCTTCCCATGCCCTTTTAATCCTCTTATATTTTTCTTTCTTTGATGGGTGTTGTGGGGGAACTTAGAGGACTTGAGTTTGAGCCGTTTCCGTTCAAGTGACCTTCCAAGTTTTTATTCAGAGAAGAATTGGTGCCAGTGGATGAACGGCACGTTTCCGGATTAACCATAGTACAAGTGATTTGTTTTACTGTTGTAGTTTTCCTTATTCTTTCGTAAAACACTTGAACTTCATTAAAATTACTAATATTGAGCCCTGTAGATGTAGAGACGGTTTTTTTACTTCTACTATTGACAACTCCACCATTAATACCGTTACAGCTATTTTAACCTTGTCATTACATCACTGTTCATCGTTAGTTACTCCGGATAGTATATTTCTCTATATCGTTGTGGCTAATCTTTGTAGCCATTGCGACAGTATAACCGTTATTTAGTTAAAGCTGCCATATATTCTCCTACAACTTACTGTCTGATATTACTAAATGTTGTTTAGTTTCGCGTTTTGTCTTGTGCTTTAGATAATCATAAATAGGTGAGTGTTGGAGGGGTGATATCAAGAAAGGAAGTAGCGTGTGACTAGAGCAAATTCCACAAATCTGTTAATAGGAACTGCAGATGGTGAGAAGGAGATCAATAATTGGACTTCGAATAATATCTGTGCGATCAGCGACCAAAAGAAACGTTACACTCTTGCGGTCAAAAATGGTTAAATGTGTTTACTACTACTAGCGATCAATGAGAACACTGACTTTTGTCCGTAGAACGAACCAAGTCAACTTGTTCTTTTCAAGTATTCATAGAAAATAATATAAATAATTATAATATATATATACATACATTCATACATACATATACATTTATATATATATATATATATATATATATATATATATATATATATATATATATATATATATATATATATATATATATATATATATATATATATATATATATATATATATATGGGGGGTATGTGTGTGTATGTGTGTTTGGGATTAGATCCTTGGAAACAGATTGGAATACCTATAGTAAGACACTTAATAAAAGTTTTATACTTCGTCCATTCAATATGGTAAATAAACTTAGGAATAGAGTTAATGTGTCAATAGAGAGAAGAACAAAAATCTTGAAAGTACGTTAGAAAGACATTTCAATGAAAATTTAATAGCTGTATATATCTACTAGCGTTAGTGGGTTAAGAAACTTACTTCTCAGCCACATGGTTCCGGGTTCAGTCCTAATGTGCGGCACTTTGAACAATTGTCTTCTGCTATAGACTTAGACCGACCAAATCCTTCTCAATGGATTTGTTAGATGGAAATTGAAAGAAGCCCGTGGTATATATGTATGTGTATGTATGTATGTATGTATGTATGTATGTATGTAT
>JACXVO010018382.1:304967-316967 GCA_015501135.1 Hapalochlaena maculosa
TTTTTTTTTATTTTGCCAGGGAATGCTACCTTCTATAATCTACTCAAACCCCTCGATTAAAGGTCTTCTCATTTAGATTAGAAACCACGACACTTCACATGTTCGAAACAGATATTTTTTGTTTTCATGTTCGTTTTCTTTCTATGACTTTTGCCTTTTCGGCTTCACTTTTCTAAAATGGATCACTGCAATCTCACCAATTTTCATTTTTCAAACTTTTTTCACAAACCGGGTATGAATATATAATTTTGCAACAACTTCCATTTACAATATAACTGTCTGATATGGCAATGCTGAAACTCCAAGTAACAGTTTGTAATATTTCCTGCTGCTTTTAATAAAAAAGTGTGTGTGTGTATTCTGAATGCTTCATTATTTGAAATATACAGTATATGTACATCACATCAACAACTCTTCTCATATATATATAAATTTCTTTTCTATGTTTACCCTTAATTCTTTTTCCATATTTCACACATTTTCAAAATAAAAAGTTGTTCACAACACATATCAACAATCTAAGAAATGTAAGCAAATATGCACTTGTACATGCATATTCATACTCGTACATATGTATGTAGAAAAACCAACAGAGTGATGGCTGCTGCTCAATATGTAATGGTGTCAGGGGAACAGACAGTTTCTGTTACATAGGTGACCAAATTAGTAGTGGGTAGGCTGTTCTGAAAGCATATTACTAGATTGGGTAAATTTCAGATCTATGACCTCTCCCTTAGAGGGAAAGGCAGTTTGTATGATGCTTATGTATAAAAAGCTAATGCTACATGACTGAGATATGGGCTGTAGTTACACAACAGTGACTTGAAAGAAAAATTAGGTACACAAGGCACCAGATGTAGTGTGTAAGCGAGAAGACTGTGCTTGTATGGTTATGTAATGCAAATGAATGAAAGACAGCTGCATTGAGTTGCTAGTCTCAAATTGTAGAGGACGCTTGTGGAAGGGATAGACCCAGGAGGATGTGAGATTAAGTTTTGAGGGGATATGGCTGGACCAAGATAATTGACAGCTTAGTCTTTGAAAAGATACTTCGTTAGGAAAAGGCATGGTTGTCCTAACATGCAGTTAGTCCCCAGCATCCCTCTCCAGCTGAGCATTCCTAACCTTATCTCATGGGTACTGGTGCCACATAAATGCACCCATGCTGGTGTTGCGTAAAAGCACCCTGTACACTCTGCACAAAGTTGTTGGTATTAAGGATATCTAGCTATAGAAACCATGTCAAAACCAACAGAACCTGTGTAGCTCCTGTCAAGCAATGCAAACCTTACCAGCATTGAAAATGGATGTTAAATGATATATATGAATCAAAGATTTTATTCAAATTCATTGGTACTTAGTTTCAAGCATGATGTTAGGCTTCAACCTTTGAATTTGAATGCAAGTTATTATCGTACAGTTGGCTGTAGTTGGTCAAAGCAGGCCAGTGTTGTGGTTCGATGCTAGTATATCGGTATATCAGTGACATGGTATTATATGTAAATATTGGTCAGATGAGTCTCTTGCTATTCTGAGTTTCACCTGTAGTTACAGAGGGTGTTCAGGCAAGTTGTGACAACTTTTGTACCTACAGGTGAAATTTGAAGGTAACGACTGACTCAACCTTAATAAAAATATTAGTCTGTGGCATTATATTGAGTACTCTTTCGTCTAACAGTTAATACTTAATGCACACATGCACCTTAGGTGAGTATCTTCTACTCTAGCCTAGAGCCAACCAAATCCTTGGTAGATGGAAACTGAAAAGTTCATGGTTCTGGGTGAAAGAAAATGAGAATCACTTTATTAAATATATTCACCTCTCAGGTTTACAAGCTTATTTTAGTAGTCCTTCAGCTTTTCTAAGCTCTGTAAAAGAACTCAAGAGGTTAAGCCTCCAAAACCAAGAACTTTTCCACACCTCTTATATATATATTTATGTGTCTGTGTTTTATTGTCTCCTTGCCTTGACATCCTGTGATAGTTATAAGCCAGTGTCACTATCATGCATGTAGTAGCCTTTGCTACCTATTTTCCATGAAGGCATGTCTGGATATGGTGAAATATTACCTTATTTGGAATCAGGTGAAGATTAACACTAGCATCCAGTCATACAAAATGTTTGATCTATGCAAGCAGAGAAAAGTGAATGTTTGATATATATTACATGTGTATCTAGCATAGAGGCAATATCCTCACTCTCTAGATTTAGTAACTTGCAAACTATATGGTAACCTCAATAGTGCCACTGATACAAAAAAGCACCCAGTACACACTGAATGTTGTTAGTGTTTAGGACATCCAGCCATAGAAGGAAACCATGCCAAAGCAGAAACTGGAATATGATGCAATTTTTGATGCATTGTGTGTGAGCTCTTTAAGGGGGAAGCTAGGTATAAGAGGTATTGGATGTAGTGTGCAAGAAAGGCGTCTGCGTTGGTATGGGCATGTGATGTGTATGGCTGATAACTGCAGCATAAAGAGGTGCCAATCTCTGGAAGTTGTGGGGATTCGGAGCAGAGGCAGGCCCAGGAAGACATGGAGTGAAGTGGTGAGGTCAGATCTTCGGACCTTGGGCCTCACCGAAGAAATAACCGGTGACAGGGACCTCTGGCGCATTGCGGTCCGTGAGAGGCCACAGCCATGATCGATGGTTGTGAACTGTTGTCGACTTGCCCAGGCTCGAGAGGGCATGCGACTCCCCGGCTGAGCAACAGCCGCCGATAGGTACAGGCTTGAGGGATGAAGGGTTGTGGTTAGATGGTGGTGCAACTCCTGAAGGCAGTGTGCCTGCCCACTAGAGTAAACTATGTATAGGTACATGAGGAGTTGGATGTGGCATGCAGGTGCGGCGACTGCACTAAGGGTAAGCTATATGTATAAGAGGAGCTGGATGTGGCGTGCAGATAGTGACTGAGCTGTTGTGGCCATGGCATGCGGGGATGTTAACAGTAGTGTAAGGCAGGGCCCAATCTCTGGTCGTGATGGGAGTACGGGGTAAGGTTAGACCTAGGAAGGCATGTAGTGAAGCTGTGCAGAGGCAATCGCAGCTACACGACTGAAACTTGTGCCGATGTGTCACGGCACATAAAAATCTCCGGCCATGTCCAAGGCAACGTCGGCGCACGCCGGGTTGATTGGCCGCAGGTACTCAGCAATGATCACTCGTGTGGGTGGCACGTTAAAGCACAAAAACCATGTGGCATGCGAATGGCACATGTGCGGGTGACGCGTAAAACTCGCCCCACACTCTCGTAGTGGTTGGCGTTAGGAAGGGCATCCAGCTGTAGAAACCATGCCAAACCAGACAGGGGCAGGCTGCTGGCTCCTGTCGAAAACGTCTAATCCATGCTTGCATGGACAATGGATGCTAAATGATGATGATGTATCCTCAAACCATCCAACCCTTGCCAGCTTGGAAAACTGATGTTAAAGAAAGTGTATGTATTGTTGCGTGATTAAGTTCACTTCTCAACTACATGGTTTAGGCACTTTAGGTAAGTGCTTCTTCCTTGTGAGATAGAAACTGAAAGAACCCTGTTGTACATATCCACATATATGCAGATGTTGTCTTGTCTCCACATGACTGTAAACAAGTGTCACTATTATGCCCAATTAATAAATATTAAATGGGTAGAGGTTGATGGAATGTCATCCTACCATAGAAAATATGCATTAAGAAATTCCATCTGACCCATGCAGCCACAGAAAAGTGTATGCTGAAACTATATACAGTTTCTAACATACATTTCCCCGTCATTCTTCAAACTACAGCGCTACTTCTAATTATGTAAATAACCATTTTACCCTTTACACTTCACATTCTTTATTACCTCCTCCTTGATTGACTAAATCTCTTCCTCTCCAAATAGTATTCACAATTGATATGCATCCACTTAGATCCCCATCTCTATCATACTCTTTCCATGCACTTGTCTAATTTATTGGCATTAGGAAATCAAGATTTTTAACTGAAATTTTTTGCTTTTAGGTTGAGGAAGAACCTGAAGAACAAGAAGAACAAGAAGAAAAGGTTGATGCTGATGCAAGTGAAACAGATGAAAAGGAAGAAAAAGTAAGTAAACTGTGTAAATATACTTTACATAACAAAACTGATTGCCAGTTTTTTTGGTGTTTTCTTTCCAGATCATTTAATCTGTCTGAATTCCTTTTGTATTTGTATTCCTATGGTTAAGCATAGTGATGACTATATCTAATTGTTCCATCAGTTGCAATACTATACACAGCTGTTCAATCAACTGAACTATTGAATTAGCATGAGAAGCAGTTGAACACTCCTTTAACATAATTCTCGGGTAAAATCAGTTTGACACAATATGAAGAGACTGATCTTTTTAAAATGCTGGCACAGCCTCTTCAACAGGATTTTTATCTAATTTCACTCACAAGGCTTGGGTTGACCCAAAGCTATAGTGAAGTTCAAGATGCTGATGAAGCTCATAGTTGCTAAATGAACTTATTAACCACTAAGACTTTTGTCCCGTTATAGATGTATGCATGCATGCATACAATTGTTTACTTTTATTGCAACAGTTATTGGAATAAATGAAATTTTAACTAATTTCAAAATAAAAATCCCTTTATTGATCAGTTTCAGCTCCATCCTTTTGAATGTTAAGAAATGTTTACCTGATGAAAATTGACCTTACATATCAGTATTTATGGAGGGAAATATTGGCATTTTAAGCTTGTTTAGTTATGAGGAGCAGGCACCATTTAGCAGAAGGAACCTAATACAATCGAGTAGCTCAAATACATGTTGCAAATTAGAGAAATAGTAACATAATTCAGTTTTCTTATGATTTCTCAAACATTGGATGTTAATTACATTCCTAATTAAACATGGTCACAAAAGTAGCAGTTTTGTGGTTATATCATAAATTTGCATAGATTTTTAGTGATTGACCAAATCAGTGTTTGTCACTCAAAGATGGTTTGTATCTTAAATTTTAGCAGCTTGTTTTTAAATAAGCAATATTGAATTGATTCTTTACCAAGTGCAAAGACGGATCAACTTTGATTTTACTCAAATTAATTTCAGAAATATCGGTTTCTTTATGTGCTGCTCCAATTTGTATATTCTGCAGTCAAACTCAATTTCTTTTATGTGTTTCCTTTGGATTAGGAGTTAAATTATCTCTCTGGTCTTTATCACATTTAAAAATGTTATCTGAATTTTGCAAAACATAAGTGTAGATTTTAATAAATGATAGATGTACTTTCTCTAAATTAAGATTCAGATTGATCTCTCCCCCCTCACTTCAAAGACAATTGTTACCATGCTTTCCTTGACTAGATTGTTTGCTTGACAAATACTGTTGCATGTTCAACTTTACAAGTTATTTTGCATGATATAATTTGCATGAATTCTGTGACAATATATAAATTTTTAATCTTCCAGTTATTGTGCTGCTGCTTTGCCTTTGTGTGTGTGCTCTTCACCTTGCAAAATTAAAGGGCAAAATTGTTGTTCCTCTTGTTTATAATTGTCTACAGCATTTAGCGTTAATATCACTCAAAGAATTTTGTTCCTGCTCTTGTATATAACCCTTTTGTTACCAACCTACCCAATACCACCTGTTCTTTCGTGTTCATATTAAAATATCAAACCTTGTTATAGTTGCAATAGGATTTCACTAAACAAATGTGCTGTACACACTCCAACATTTTCAGCAAGAGTAATTTGTTAGGCTATGATAATACTTTTCCCTTTATTTTTATGCTCTGCTCCCACCTTACTATATAAAACTTCAGATTGAATAATAATACCTCTGAATTTTAATGATTTTCAAATGCAGTAAATATTTTAAAAGTAGTCATTGAACCAAATGTTTCAACTCTGGAGTATGTTAATGTCGTGCAATAATTTCCAGAAAGAGGACTGAGAGAAAGAAAATCTAAATTTTTAGAAACCAAATCCAGTCAGTTATCCTCCATGGCTGGAACCTGTTGATTGTTCAATTTAAGTGTTTCATAAATAGCAAAGGCTTATGGTGTAAGATGTAAACATAGGAAACGAGACAAATTGAACATGTTTGGCATATTTGCAATAAGTATGGGGCATTTTGAAAGCATATTGGCTAATAACTTATATTAAAATTTAAATCGCTGTAGTTAAAATTCAACTTTTGTAATTAGCAATTGAGACAAATTCTATAATTGGCTTAGAGAAGAACTTGTTATATGCTTTACAAAGTGAGCCTATATTTGTGATTAAGATATAATTAAAACGCATGAGGTGGGAAAATATGGTAACAAAAGGGTTAACCTTATAGATATAGCATCAGTAGATTTCTAATGTTATAGAAATACTCTAAATAGCCTGTAGACAACTTAACTAATAGCTGTTTGTATATATTATATTTAGCATGGTGTGTTTTGACACTTCCACTAACTCTTTCGTTAGGCTTTCCTAGTGTGCACACACAAACATGGCAGATAGGCACACAGTACTGGTTGGCAGGGGATTCTGTGTTTATAACGTTATATTATTTTCATTTTATCAGGTATCCCATCATTCAGATGAATTATAACCTCGTTGAAGAGGAATTATTCTGTTCACACTAACAAAGTTGGCAGCTGTTGTTCCTGACAAGTGTGAAATTTCCTATTACCACCAAGTACCACCTATCAACTACCTTGGAGAATTCACTAATACTTCATCAAATCAAATATTGCTGTCAAATATCATTTCATTCTTTTTTTTTTTTTGAGAACTTTTCTCCGTTTCTGTATCTTTTTCATGTGAAACTGTTATGCCTGAAGTGAATTGAAAGTGTACACATCATTCTTTGTGAATAAATCTTTCTAATTATTTTTTCTTTTTCTGCCCTCTTAAAATTATCAAGTGGTTTCTTTATAACAATGATAAAATAGTTTTGCATCTGTATCTATTTTCATTCAACCTTTGAGATAACTATTTATAGAAGCCAATTACTGACAAGAAAGTGAAACTTTTTTCCTCTGTCAAAGGAATTACTTTTTGGTTAATATGTATTTAAAATTTGTTTTTTTAATATTTGAATACAAATAAATTGGATAAAATTAATTAGTTCCTACTTAGTATCTTATTTTTCACATAGCTGAATGATGTTCAACTTAAATTTTAATTTGTTTGAATTCTTTTCCTATTGAAAACATTGCAATATATTTATCTGGTTATAATCAATTTTCAAGTAAAATGGGGGTTTTATAGTTCAGATTGTATTCTTTTAATCTTGGTTTATGGTAAAAGCTTAATTCCTTTTTTCTTCCTTGTAACCACACATCATTCTCCTCCAGTAATTTTCCTGCTAAAAGTCCTACCTGGTTATAATTGCAGTGTAACTATTTTTATATTTTAATCCCATTCTGTTACAATAATTCGTCTGGTTTTAAATGTGCCAACTAATGTGTGCCTTTCAATGCATGTTTGCTTTTATTATATCAAGAGCTTACAGAAGTACGCTGATGATTTTCATTCAACTATTCAGTACAGAATACTATGTAATTTTCTATTATCAATTGAAACCAATATATTGTCAAATGGGTTTTCCATTAAAAATGCACACACACAGGCACACAGGTTAGGGCCTGATTGTATTTAGAAGCTTAAGTTTTGGGTTTCTTTTTTAACTAAAAAGCTTAATCTTGCTTGAGACTTTGAGCTAAGAATGTTTTTGGACCATCAATGTAAATCAGTTTTATTGGGAATGTTAGCGAAGTCTTTTATGGGAAGAGATTAAGAGAAGCCATACCAAACATAAACTGTCCACCTCGTAATTAAAAGTTCAAACAAATATTTGAGAGCTTTTATTGTGTAAGTAGAAAGTTTATTAGTGTAATTTGTACACTTTACTTCTCAGAATATGTAAATGATCAAAAGGTATCGTAATACATTTACCAAATTTTAATTTTAGATTTGTGGTACCCACAAATCTAAAATTACAGTTTGGTAAATGTATTCTGATACTTTGAATGTTTTTATTGTATTAGGGTACAATCATTTACATATTCTGTCCATGGTCAGAGCCAAAGAAATAAGGTGTACAAATGAGACAATTTAAGTAGTCGTGTATTGTGTTTATCTGCTCAAACTTGGAGGAAAGATAAGCTAGGTTATTATGTACGCTTAGAGTGGAAGATTTGCTTCATTTACTGTCTATTTTCCATAAGGGTATGAGTTGGATGGCTGGACAGGAGTTGGCTACCTTATGAGCTATCCAGGCCCCAGTTGTCTGTTTGAGCATGGTTTCTATGGTTGAATGCCCTCCCTAATGCCAACCACTTTACAGAATGTCTTGGATATTTTTTACATGCCACTGGCACAGGTGCATGAATGCATTTATGCAGCACTTGTGCATTTTTTGGTACTGGCAACGGACATTTCTGTATGTATGGATGATAATTTTACTTAACTTCGCGCATCTTAAGTACAGAGGATTACCACAATTCTCAGTTGCTTGTCATTTCCTCAGTCTGAAGACCCTTTTCACTACTTCAAACCAAACCTACAGATTCCTCCTACAATTAGAGATCAGTACTTCAAGCAGCAGTCCTCATCTGTGTACATCATATGACCAATCTCTCTTGTACACATCCAATGCCAGTTTTTGTCTTCAATAATTTACTCTCTTCCATGCATGCACACTAACATAACCCATCCAGGGAAGCATGTTAGTTCCACTTACAAGCCTTTGCAAGGTTTCCTGTAGTCAGATCATGTTTCACTGCCATACAGCCTAGATGTTTGAATACAGGCATCATACAATCTACCTTGATATATACTACACACACATGCAATGTAAATGTGTATGTAAAGTGTGTGTAATACATACATACACAGAGCTAAGTCACTCTGCCAACTTCATGACACCTTTATCAACCCTTTGCCTCTGTCTCACATCTCATTATCTGCATATAGTGTCCTCCACCATCCATGACTTCATTTTCTTATCCCACCTCCTATTTACTGCCTTTCCAAAATCTACAGATCCAATAACCCTAGCCACCCCATTGTATCTGCCCATAACTGCCCCACCAAATTAATTTCAAAATACCTTGACTGTCCTTGCCCCCATTGTGACTTCCCTCCCCTCTCACATCCAAGTCACTAACCATGCTCTCTGCCTTTTTACCTCTTTCACTGTCCCTTCTCACTCCTCAACTCTTCTTCACAATGGACATTAAAAGCTTAAATACATTAATCCCTCATAATGATGAAATCATTGCACTTAAACACTACCTAGACCGCTGTCCTGATCCTCAACCTGACACCTCTACCCTCCTCCATCTCACCAAATTCGTCCTCAACTGCTTCTTGTTCACAGGCGAGTTTTACCACCAGGTCTTGGGAGTGTACAAGAATGGGTCCCAACTACACAAACTTGTTCATAGGCTACATTGAGGTTCAAATATACTCCCAATACACTGGCCCCAACCAAACCCAAGCTATATGGTCGCAACATCAATGATTGCATCGGTGCGACCTCACTTTCCTGCAAACAACTAGACTTCTTTTTCTCCCCTTTGTCCAATCCTTTCATCCTTCACCTGAATACTTTGGCACTGTTTTTGATAACTCTGTTGCTTTCCTCAACATTCTAGTTACTATACAGCACTCCGCTCTCACCACCACCACCATATACTACAAAGACCCTGGCACACATTCCTACTACTCCTCCCAGCCCAACAACACCAAGCACTCTCAATTTCTCCGTCTACGCAGGCTCTGTAGTGATGACTAGAATTTTGTTACTTAGTCTCAAATCATATCTTGTCACTTCATCCTATGTGGATATACCACACACTGCCCTTACCCGGGCATGATCTGTAGACTGTGCCTTTGTTCATTTACTCCTGCACCCACCGCCCATTCCCTCTCACCTACCACCCTTCCAATGCACCATTCTCTGAGCCTTCCTGTAACATCAGTCTGATCCCTCCACCTTGCACATCTCTGACCCACTCCTTCTGTCCTTCAAATGATCCCTTAACTTGCATGACCTCCTGGTTCAGTTTCTTCCCTGCCTCTACCTCCCAGTCTAGATCATTCCCTTGTTTCCACCCTTGCTGCCAAACTTGCTTCATCTCTAACACCAACACCCTCACGGGAACATATCCCTATGTCACAGGCGCTTTTATTTACACCTCTACCAATGTTATCTATAGCATCCCCTGCTCTTTCTGTTCTTTCCTGTACATTGGCAAAATGGGACATCGCTTAGCTGACCAGTTCACAGAACACCTCGGTCTCACCATTTATGTGTGTGTGTGTGTGTGTGTGAACGTACCTACCTATATATGTATAAGCACAAGAGTGGTAAGTAGCTTGCTTACCAATCACATGTTTCCAAGTTCAGTCCCACTGCGCAGCATTTTGGGCAAGTGTCTTCTGCTATAGCCAACCAAAGCCTTGTAAGTGGACTTGGTAGACGAAAAAAAGGTGTGTGTGTTACTGGACTTAAAAAGAATAATTTCTGGGGTAGATTTATTTGATTGAAAGCAGTGCACCAGCATGGTTACGGTCAAATGACTAAAACATGTAATAGATTATATTCTTGGTGGTGCCCCAGCATGGCCACGGATTTTATGCTGAAACATATACGCACACCCACCCACACATGATTCTGTGTGTGTTTAGCTCCAAGAGACCCAGCTGACTGTTCCCTCATTAGGGTAGAAGTAGAAAGTACGATATTTCTATTTTTGTAAGCCATTGAATGTGTTTCACTGTGAGTACATACATCTCGAACAAGGTGGCCTAAAGCAAGCCCTGCTGGGCACGGCTACTCTGCACTGATGAGACACAGTAATGTTGAAACTAGTCTGCCTTTGCTGCAACAGCATGGGAGAGTGGATGAATTCCCTTGTTCGAAGATTGTTGTGGGCACAGGTTCATATGTCAAAGCTAGCTAGAGACATGGGTCTCTTAGAGCTAAACTATGGCAGCTTTCATCCATTATTTTGGACTGCCATAGTAAGTTGGGGGTATATATCGTGTGTGTATGTATGTATATGTGTGTATATATATATATATATATATATATATATGTATATACATGTACATATATGTATGTGTGTGTATATATATACACATTTATGTATATGTATACATACACATAAATACACACATCCCTTCTCATCTCCTCCCCTACCCCTCTCACCACCTCCACCCATCTTTCACTCTGCACCTCTCCTTTTCCAATGCACACAATAAACTGCTTTCTTTCCACACATTCTTATATACACATATTTCTCACCATAAACACACTCACAAACAAATCAACATAGCTCTCAATGTCCAATTATCTCCCCCTCCACCTGAACTCTTTTTCCATTATAAATCTCTTTTCATCTTGACACGTCATCTTCATTCCACTATGATTGACTGCTAATTTTACATTTGTCTCTTTTTTCTCTCTCATCTATTTTCTGTGTTCTATTTCTGTTGAAGAGCATGGGCTCAAAACGTTAAAGACTCTTTTATATTTCTACTTCTTGAGCGTTAAACTAATACCAACCTGTTATTTCCATACCGTGTCCGTCTTTATTTTTGTTTCAACTTGAAACACACACACGCACACCTTTTCAATCAAAATGTGACTAGTTGTAGATTATTAGTGATATATTTTCATCAAAAGGAAAAATGTGGGTGTTGAAGTTGATGTAGATAGTATCTGTTATTACAATAGGGAGGTGTTATACGTGTGTATTTCAGGATAACAGTTTCAGTAAGAAAATGAAATTATAGTGAAAGTGTATCATTACAAAGAGATGTTATGGTTTAACTTTTGACACGTAATATTAAAATAGTGAAATATATAAGAGATGGCTGTGGGCTTGCATGAAGCCAGTTGATAATCTTTTTGTACCATGACACATGAACCCTAAGTAAGACATGTGTAAGATTTGGATGAAATCGGTTGTGTAGGTCTTGAGTGTTAGAGATTCACACAGACAAACACACATTCTCAGCTTATATATATAATATATATATAT
>JACXVO010018470.1:154535-167837 GCA_015501135.1 Hapalochlaena maculosa
CTCAAAGAAAATGGAGTCAATGGACACTAATGATTCCCCTTCAATACTTGAGTCACCGTTGATGCAGTTAGCGAATGCTAGTGCTTCTGCTGTAAGAGCTGATCTGCCATCTGAAGAACCCACTAAAACCCAGTCATATGTGTACACCAATGAAACATTTTCAAGTGAGGATAATGCCTTGGTGAAAGAGAATAATATATCTGATATTTGTAGTGTTCAACAATTTGATCGAAGGGAATGTTTCTTGAATTCTCACCAAAAGGAGTCTAATGAGGAAATGGAATTTGTATCTCCTGATAGTTATGAAAGTAAATGCTCAAACTCTCAAGTAGATGCACAAACAAACACTATTTCTCCGACTAATTGCTGTGTTTCTACTACTAAAAATTTCTCTTCCAGTCAACCAGATTTTGAAAAATGCCACAACAAAGATATGACATGGGATTCACAACACTTAATGCACACATCACAAATACAGGACAATAACGACAGTTTTACCCCATCATCAAACTGTGTTACTGTTTCAAAACTATCTAGACAAAATTCCACTTCCAGTGATGATAATTCATCATTTGAATCTAAAAATAATTTAAATTCATTGGCAGGAAAAATAACTTTACTACCGAAAAGATGTATAAAATCTTTTAACAATATCGTAAGTGATACTTTTGATAAAATATCTAATAAGGAGGAAATATCTTATAAAAAACAGGATCAGTCATTAAGTAGTGATTGTCAACTTGAATCTTCTGAGATAAACACTTTTGTAGAACTAATATCCATTCCTGATAATGACAATATTAAGGTATGTTCTAAAAAGTCTGCATTACCTGAGCCTTCAGTTGAGCAAAATAGATCCCCAAATTACAAAAACGATTTTGTTTCTTCACTTAAGGAGCTACAAGTTTCTAATTTTCAAACTCTGTCAAAGAAGGAAGAAACTAATGAAAAAAATTTAAAGTCTTTTATAGAGTTGGCTCCTGAGAGTGAAAGCAAACAAATTGAAGGAAAAAGTATTGGTGGGGAAGTATTTTTAGTACATGAAAAAAATTTAAGAGTTTTAGCTCCTGATAAATTATCGAAATTAACAGAACAAAATATGTCTGATCATATTCTTGATGAAGGCAGAACTCTCTCAAAATCACTAACTGAAGAAGCTTCCAGTTTTGCTACTGCTGATACATCTAAAACTGATGAAATTTCATTACCAATTACCAGTTTTACTATGAATAATGATTTAGTCCACAAAGAAGTTCCAAACGAAGTGTTGACAACTATAAAAAAGAGCGCAAATACTCCTGAATCAACTTCCAAAATGGAAGTGGATAAAGATAATGTAAACACAGTCTATACTCTTGACAAGTCCTCTGAAACTGATCAAGATGATAAAAATATTACTTCATCTCTGGCAAGTGCCACTACTACTGAGACTGAATCCAGTAACGTTTCCAAAAGGCCACGCAGAAATATCAAGGCAAAGCACATATTTTCTGCATCGTTAAATGATGCCAATTCGGCCAATCAAAAGGAAAAGAGAAATGTTAAAGAGTCAAGAAAAGAATCTCTGTGCCTAAGAAAAAATAAATTACTTTCTGCAAAGAAGAAAAAGTTGAATCTATCAAAAAAATTACATGTTGAGGAAGACGAAGATTTTGCAGAGCAAAAAAGTGCTCAAGTCAAATCAGCTAATTATTTTAAAACTGATCAATCAGTTCCAGTAGTTTATTCTTCCAGTCACTCTTCCATATCTTCAAATGTATCTTTAGATACTGTTGGTATGACAACAGTTTCAGGTAAATCAAAAAAATTATTAGTAGTTCCTAAATCCACGTTTACTGTGAGTTCTGATGAAATCAAAGGTTTAACCAAAAATCGAAATATTAAACCAAAATCTGTTACAAAAGACAAAAATTCTTTACATATAAATGTTGGGAAAGGAGCAACAAAGAACGGTGAAAACAAGTGTTCTCTCACTAAAATTAACAAAGATAACAGTAAAAGAGTCATTTCAGAAATAGCTTCATCTCTTGATAAAATCCCAAGTGAATCATTTTTAAATAGTAGTATTCCTTCAAGCCTTTCAAAACCTTCTGAAACTGTGTGCAGTATAGTTTTACCTTCCAACAAGCCTATTAGTTCCTCTAGTCTTGCTGCTTCATTTCACAATGAAGACGTAAGTCTCAGTATTAGTGAAATCGAGAACTATATTAAAAAAGAGCCCACAGATATCTCTGTGCTGAATGACTCAGCGAATTCTAAAGTTTATGATAGTAAAACCGAGCCAGTCTCTATTGCACCCAGTTCTGTTGGTGAAACTCATGAAATAAGGAAACTGCTTAATGCCACTTCAAATGCTACTCACTTAATCAACACAAATTCATCAGGTTCATCAACGGCAATTCCCAGTGCACAACCTCTTAGTTCTGTGAAAATTAGTCCCGTATCCCCTTATGCTATATTTTTACCAGTTTCTCTTCCTTCTAGCTCAACTGTTCCTACTACTGCATCAATATCATCAAACAGCTTCCAGTTAAAAGTTCCAGGTGTTCTTAGAAAAGAAAAACCTTTGTTGCCAAATGATTGTGTAATCTATAAGAAGTCAGATGGCACATGTCAGTTGGCCAACCATTCAAAACAGAAAAGATTTAGCAGAACTAATCCTATTCCTGCATATTTTCCTACTCCTCTACCTAAGTCTCTAACAGATAAGATAACTATTAGTTACCATTCATGTGCTGAGTGTGGAGATACTTTTCTATTTAAGTCGAGTTTACATATTCATAAGACTCGTAAATGCATGCAAATAACTTACAACTGTGACAATTGTACAATGAAGCTTATTTTTTACAACAAGTGCTCTGTGCTGGAGCATATCCGTTCACATTATCCATCTCAGCCAGTTACTATTAAACCTGATAAAATGGTCGTTGTTCCACTGCCTGAAAGTATAACTGACATTCTTGAAATTGGAGACTCTGAACAAACACCAGTACACAAGACAACAGAAGAGAGCAATAATTTTGATTGCATTGAATGTGGTGCCAAGTTCCATACCTCCCGTGCTTTAGCTAACCATTTTGGACATTCAGAAACTGCTTGTACTTTTACTTATTACTGTGCTCTCTGTCAAACTTATTTACCTAGACATTGTGCACAGAAGGCACATCGACGTATCCATCATGAAAAAACACCACACGTTTGTCCAGAATGTGGACAGTTAATACCTAATCTTGTATCTTTTAGGCATCATTTAAAATATAAATGTGTTCATTTTTCCCGTATTGCACCACTTACATGTCCTAAGTGCTTTGCAAAATTTTGCTACAGTCCAGAGTTAAAAGACCATATTATTTCTATACACAGTGAGACTTTTATCAAATGTTCAATTTGTCCAATGGCTTTTAAAGCCAAATCTTTTTATCAAAACCACCACCAAAGCATACATTTATTGGAACAAGAACAAAAAAAAGAAATTTACAAGTGCCCTTTGTGTGATACAGTGTTTCATAATATCCAACAATTAATGAATCACGTTGATGTTCACATAAATGACTTAAGAGTTGGTGTTGATTATGCTTTCCGATGTTCTGTTTGTTCGGTTATATTTGATAAACGCTCGCTTTTGTTGTCTCATCTTGGAAATTGTCATCACCTTGATTTTATGCAACATAGATGTGAATTTTGTGACTGTGTTTGCAAAACTGCCTATAATCTCCAAACGCATCAGAAAGCAATCCATAAAATTCAAATGGCAAAACTTAATGGCAAAAATGAAACCAAAAAAGAAAATGAGGTTGTAAAATCTAAAAAATGTAAAGATAAAGGTATTGCATACTGTTCTTTATGTCAAATATTTTTTGCCACTGAAGGTCAACTCCAAATGCATGCATCAAAGGTTCATGAAAATAAACCTGATGACTCTTCTGCAGTTACTGCAAAACCTCGAAATACACAAAAATTTTGCCAATACTGTAGTGCTCCCTATAAATCGTGGAATCGTCTCATGCAGCATATTTTAGGACATCGGCAGTCCGGAGTTTATATGTGTCTGATGTGTACAAATGCTGCTTTTCTTACAAAAGAAGATCTCCACAAGCATGAGGAATTTTGTAGTGGAGAATCTAGTCAAGGAAAGTTACCCACTGTGTTTGAGTGCAAAGAATGTCATGAACTTTTCAAGCAAGAGAACTGGTTAATAGCACATCAAAAAAATATCCATTCAAAGAAAGCCATGTTCCCTTGTCATTTATGTAACTTAGTGTGTAAATCAAATTACTCCTTAGTTAGGCATATACAGATAGCACATGAAAAGAAGAAACATTTTTACTCGTGTCAAATTTGTAAAGAAATGGACAAGGAAAAGATATTTAGACGTCGGATCCAACTTGAAAAACACATAAGTTCTAAACATAAAACGCTTCGTAATAAAAACAATAGTTCTAAAATAGAGCCACAACCAAATGTAGCTAAGCAATCTACAGAAACTGACATTAAAGAGCAAGTACGTAGTATCAATGTGGATAGCCAACCTTTAAAGAAATTAAAAACACAAGAAGAAGCTTTTTCTTGTGCTAAATGTGTCTTTACCACCAAAGATCATAACTTGTTTCAAATTCATATACAAGAGCACAAAACAGCCAGTGATGGCATCCGGTGCAGTGAATGTGGATTGTGTTTTACTGCAGTTGATTCACTTCGGATGCATTTGTTTATGATTCATAAAATAAAACAAACAACTGAATCTTTGAGCAGCCATGGTTTGCTTTATAAAAAAAATGAACTTAAAACAGAAAATGCTTTAGAAAGTTCTCCACAACAGTTAAGTAATACAGAAAACCATGCAACTGAACAAGCTCAATCTTTTGAATGCAATGTATGTTACAAAGTGTTTGAAAGTGAACATCTCCTTAAAATACATTTGCGAACTCATGGAATGGCATTTATTCGTTCAAAACGTCTTAACGTAACTGAAGCAACATAAATTTTTCATGTTTTTGCATTATTTATTAAATATTATGACCTTGTATTCTATTTTTAATTCGTGCATTCTGCCATACTTTTTTTTCTTTATACTTCTCTCTTTGTGTTCGCTACTGTTTTATAATAAGCTGCCCACTCTTGTTCCTGTTTAGGTTGTATTTGCAGGAGTTTAAAGTGAAGCTTTGATAGAATAATCTTCACTCTTTGTTTCTAATGTTAATCGCATCATTGTTTCACAATGTAGAATATGAGATGCAAACTGATACTTCTATGAACTGTTGATTTTGGATTAGGCCAATCAGACAGACCTGTGATCACCCTATCTTTTGAAACTCACTTTGTTTGTCAACCTTTTTGTTCAAGGTTGCTGCTGGTATCATGTAAAAAAAGCACCCAGTTCACTCTGCAAAGTGGTTGCTATTAGGACGGGCATCCAGCCATAGCAAAAAAAAAACCATGCAAGAACAGTTAGTTGAGCTTTGGAAGCTCTTGGTTTGCCAGCTCCTGCCAAACAATTCGACTCATGCCCAGCATGGAAGATAATAATAATATAATAAAGTAATTGCATAAAGTGCTCAGGTGCACTGCAACTCATCGAAGAGGGTTCGGGCAATGTCTTCAAGTAAAGCACAGGATGATTTAAATAAAAAAAAAAAAGAAAGAAAGAAAAAGTATGCTTGTAAGATACATCAAAAACAGTGAGCAGACTGCATGCATGAGGGGAGAATGTCGGGTGTAGTGTTGGCGAATTACAGGAAGCAAGGAAGTTCTGAAGGACACAGTGTCCTGACAACCAACAACAGATGCAGGAAGTTTGTTCCATGCCTCAGCAACTCTGAGTGAGAAGAAATGTTTCCGAAAGTCATGGGAGCTGTGTTGCTTCCTGATTTTGTAGACATGGAGATGATAATGGTAGTGTGTGATTTGAGAAAGATTTGCCTATTATTTCTAGCAGGTTTATTAATCAACCTGATTGAGCAGATCTGCTATTCCAGTCATGATTTGCTTTTTTTTTTCAAACTCCATTGTCTACTTAGATTTTTCCTTTTAAAGATGGTAGATAGGATTTAAGGGATACATGATTGCTATTTTCTATCAGCATAAGAGACTCTCCACCCTTCCCAGATGGAGTTGTGTTGACTTATCCACTGAATACTTTAACATACTGGCATATTCTTTGGTAATTTCTGATTTGAAAATGGGTGTAAAGTCATTTATTAAATGACAACATATTTTTGGTAAAAAAAAGATTTTTTTTGTATTTTTAATTATCTATTTGCATTTTAAAGTTTAACTTTTAAGTAGCCAAAGAATTTAACTCTTAGTTAAAAATATTACTTGTTAAAGAATATATTCTATGTTCTTGGACAGAACTTAAAATTCACAATATCAAATTGCACCAAGGTCGACTTTGCCTTTCATCCTTTTGGGGTTGATAAATTAAGTAGCAGTTGCATACTGGGGTCAATCTAATCGACTGGCCTCCTCCCCCGAAATTTCAGGCCTTGTGCCCAGAACAGAAAAGAATATTCAATTAACAACAATGTTTTCTCACACCTAACAAGAAAACTTTTCCCTCACCCCACCCCCAAGAAACCAATTTACATATCACTTGCATTTCCTCCTTCATTCACTATGCCTTGTTCCCACTCCCAAATCCTGTCCTCACACCATTACTCCACTGTGTCATTGCTATCCAATAACTCTTCCAACTCTATATGCTCAGGTCTTTCACCACTTAATTGTACTCCCTTCGCAATATCTTGTCACTTATATAATAGCATTTGAACCTCAAGGGTATGCCCTGCCTTTTGCCATTATCTATATATCTCTCTTCCTTTACTCAACCATTTTATCTCTACTCTGATCCCTGTTCCTTGTGAACATGCCTGGAATTTTTGTCACAATCTCCATCAACTGGTCTCTCTCTCTCTCCTTCTGCTTCACTTCCCTCAGACTAGGCAACCCTGTATTTTCTTTGTGATAGCACACCTGTTTCTACCTTCATCCCTGATCTTTCTCTGGCTGGGTAACCTTGTACTTCCTCTTCAGCAAGACACCTATATCTGTCTCGCTATAACATTTTCATCATCACCTCCTCTAATGCCTCTCTTAAAATGTTTTGTCTTGTAAGTTATTTGATAACCCTATCAGTGCAGGTGCCACTTAAAAACACCCAGTCCCAGTAAAGTGGTTGATGTTCAGAAGCGCATCCAGGTGTAAAAACCTTGCCTGTTTTGTGCCACATAAAATGCACTAAGTCCACTCTGCTGAGTGGTTGATGTTAGGAAGGACATCCAACTTTAAAAATCCTGCCAAAACAGTCTTTGTGCAGGCTTCGGACTGACTGGCTCTTTTGGTGCCATCCCACCCATGCTAGCATGGAACATGGACGTTAAATGAGGATGATATATACATATAAATTGTAGAGAATGGACAAGGAGTTTTCATCATTTCATGTAATGGGTATGTGCTCAGTTTGGGTTACCATTAAAACTCCAGCTTGAACTGCAACTGAAAAACACAGTGCTGAGAATTTTTCTCAGAGGTGGCTAGAAGTGGCTTCTCCTTGAGTCGGTGAGTATTGGACGAACTTGTATCATCTTTCGTCCTTTGGAGGCATCCATCATCACACAAACAGTCTTGGAAGCTCATATTTCCAGATATCATAAGCAGAGACACCGCCATACCTAAAGAAGACCTTCTGACAGGAATGACCGATAGGGTATTCTGGAAAAGTGTAGTGAATTCTATCTTGGCCAAGCCGCAAGATGGTGATAATAATTTGCCAAACTATTAAGTTTTGAGGATGTAAACACAACAATAGCTTCAAGCAGTGGTGGAGGACAAAAGGACCCATACAAACATAAATAATCAACAGGCTTCTTCCAGTTACTCTCTTCAAAATCCACTCTCACGGCTTTGTTTGGTCTAATGCTATAGACACTTGGCTCAGGGTGTCATGCAGTAGGACTGAACACTTCTTACCATTCAGCTAAACCATATATATCTAGAAGAACGGGGGTAGCAGGGAGCTGTGTCAGATAGGCAAATAATCCTTGCTTGTTTGCGATACTCCCACCCATTCCAATCTCCACCGCTAATACCGGATATCTCGCTTCTCTCACTGGAACCCCCCTCCCTCACTAGTGGTGTCCTCTAACATACCTGCAATCTTGCCTCCCTCTTCTCCCTGGACTAACGCAATCTGTTTAGCAGCCCACCCACTTAATCTAAGCTTAGATATTGATATTTACTTTTATCTATATTTATATCTGCAGCACCAGTAATGCTTAAATTTACAAGGTGTAACATGTTTATCAAATGAACAGGGAAACTCAATATAGGCACATTGAAAGGTAAGACTAATGAGATTATGGTGATGTGTTGGTGTATGCTGCATGCAAGAGGTAAGGTGGAGAGAAGCTTCAACCAGTCATCAGGGGCATCCGTTATCGATGCAGGCATGGGTTAGACGTCTTCGACTGGGACTGGCAGGCTGGGTGGCTGCACTGAGCACCTGTCTGGTTTGGCATGGATTCTACAGCTGGGTGCCTTTCCTAATGCCAACTACTCAGAGTGTAAGGTGTACTTACGTGCCATTCATGTGACACTGAGGGTTTTGGTGCTTTAAAGTGCCACTCACATTTGCCATGACACAGAGGCTGTCAGTGAATGAACATGCCACCCACACGGATGCCAATTGCGATGCACCAACTACTCAAAATGTGTTTGGTGATTTTACATGCACATAGAGATAAAATTTGGGAAGGTAACAGTGATGGGGTAGTGGGGTGTAAATATACTCTTCGGAGAGAAATGGGTGGATAAGGTCAGTGTGCAATAGAGTGCTTAAGCTCAGGCTAGCCTTGCAGAATAGTATAGCTACAACTATCTCTGCCTATACCCCACAAGTGGGCCTACCAAATGATCAGAAGGACCACTTTCATGATATCCTTCTACATGCTACCTAAAAGACAAGTGACAATAACTTTATCTTTGTGGCTTGAGATTTTAATAGACATGTCAGACAGCAGTCTGGTATCTTCCATGGTGTTGGTTCCTGAAATGGAGAGAGAACTGGCTATAGGAATTCTGTGATGCAAGCAACCTATTAATCTACATCAACTCCAAGAACAAGCAACCACCTGATTAATTTATCAATCAGGCAACTCTACTCGCCAGATTGATTTCATTCTCACCAGACAGTGGGATGCTTGGCTGCTACCCTTCCTGGTCAAGAATGTACACCCCAGCATAGACAAGTCATTAGTAACTTTAGAGTCAAGGTCAGAAGGATGCCAAAAACCAAACCAAAACAGGAAAGAAGGATTTGGAAGCTTAAAAACCTTTTGCATGAACATTGAGAAATCTGACGACAGGGAAGATGAACTACAAAATTGTGACACATAGGGTAACTGTAGTTTCCTGCATGACGGCTTACTGAGTGCCACAGACCAAATCTGTGACTAGTGCAAAGTCCCTTCCAGACAGGGTAACGCAGTGGTGGAATAATACTGTAGACAGGCTCATTAGAGTGACAAGACAGGCCTGGAAGATTGTGGGTAGCAGGAAACTGTACTAGATAGCCAGAAAGGATGTTAGGAGACAAGTAGCCAAGGAAGAAGCAGAAAAGAAGTTTACCAATGTTTAGTGACATGAGGACCAAAGAACTGGAGTATTTCAGATTGCGAGAAAATTGTGATGTCACGGGGGAAGAATGGATGATGGATGGTTCCTTTGCATTTAATGATTTAGCAAAGAAAGAGGCTTGAAGATGCCATTATAATAAATTGCTGAACATGGAGAGTGAATGGGAGAAAGAGAGCTAGCCACATGTCGACCCAGTCAAGGGGACACTGGTAGATAAAGCAATTAAGGATATGAAGTAAGGGAAAGCCCCCAACCCATCAGAAATCACTGCTGAGATGCTTTAAATATCTGGTGGTGTTGGTTTTAGTCTAGTTACCTGTATTATCAATCAGGTAGTTCATGAAGGAGACATACCCAATGACTGGTGTAGCAACTGCTACAAAGGTAAAGGTGATGTGTTAGATAGAAATAACTACAAGAGTATCAGGTGATGG
Organism: Hapalochlaena maculosa; assembly: GCA_015501135.1. Lineage (NCBI taxonomy): Eukaryota > Metazoa > Mollusca > Cephalopoda > Octopoda > Octopodidae > Hapalochlaena > Hapalochlaena maculosa. Next base: position 164,603 of record JACXVO010018470.1, read on the forward strand.
TTGCCAGAGAGGGTCATAGCTCAACTAATTATGGAGAGAATTAGCCTAGATGAGATGCAGTTTGGTTTTGTGCTGGTTAGAAGTGCCACTGATGCTATATTTCTGGTAAGGCAACTGTAGAAGAAATACCTAGCCAAAGTTAAACCTCTATTTTTTTTTTTTTGTTGACTTGGAGAAAGCCTTTGACAGGGCCTCCCGATCCCTTATCTTGTGGTCAATGTGGAAACTAGGGATAGACAAGTGGTTAGTGAGAATTGTACAGGGTTTCTCTCAGTAAAGTGAGGGTCAGCAACAAGTATAGTGAAGAATTCTGAGTAGAAGTAGGGATTCACCAAGGATCAGTTCTCAGCCTCTTCCAGGCAATAACAGAGGAATTCAAGATTGGCTAACCCTGAGAGCTTCTCTATGTTGATGACCTTGCACGCAAAGCTGAATCACTACCAGAACTAGAGAAGAAATTTCAGGTGTGGAAGCAAGGTTTAGAATTGAAGTGCCTTAGAGTCAATCTAGCAAAAAAACAAGGTCCTAGTAAGTTGGAAGGTGAACAAATAACAAACCCCTTCAGATAGATAGCCCTGCTTGATCTGTAGAAAAGGTATAGGTAGAAACTCCATAAGATTTATGCAGTGTAAACTATGGCCATTAATGAGGTGGAACAATATCAAAGGAAAGTTAACTGGGATGATAGTTTTTGTGTGTGGCAGATGCACAGGGGCAATAAACACCAGAGTTGTACAGAAAACAGATTCCATTACATATCAGGGGGAAAAAAGTAGTAGTTGATAACTCCTGCTTCATTGGTAACTAAGTCTGTAGTGAAGGTGGATGCTCTGAAAGTATTGCCACTAGAATAAGAATAACCTGGTCATACTTTAGAAAGCTCCTACCTCCGCTGGTAATAAAGGGCCTCTCACTCAGAGTGAATGGTAGATTATATGATGCTTGTGTATGAACAGTCATACTGCAGGGCAGCGACTGTTGAGGACCTGCATTGGCTTGAAAGAAATGAGGCTAGTCTGAGCTGCTGGATATGTAATGACAGGGTAAGTACCCTGTGATAAATGTTGAACACAAGAAACATCAGATGAGGTGTGCATGAGAGATAACTGCATTGGTATAGTCATGTGCTGCGTACGGATGAGGAGAGCTGTATGAAGAAGTGTCGCACCTTAACAGAGGAATGAACCCATGGAAGAGGGAGGCCTAGGAAGACATGGGATGCAGTGGTAAAGCATGACCTTTGAATATTGGACTTCACGGAGGCAATGACAGGAGACCGAGACCTTTGGAAATATACTGCAATTGAAAAGACCCAGTGAGTAAAGTGGGATCACAGCCATAGCTTTTACATATGTCACATAACCAATCCATTTAAAAGTACCCTTGAAACATCTGGCAATATGCTGCACTTGAGAAGACCTATTGAGTCACATCATCATTTAGCATCTGTTGTCCATGCAGGCATGGCTTCGATGTTTTTGACTGGGACTGGCAGGATGGTGGGCCACACCGAGCACCTGTCTGATTTGGCTTGCTTTCTATGGCTAGATGCCCTTCCTAACGCTAACCACTCTGAGAGTATCAAAATCAAAACGGAAATTGTAGTTGTGGTCGATATCAGTGCTACCTGACTGGCTCCCTGTGCCAGTGACACATAAGAAACACTATCCAAACATGGTTGATGCCAGTGCCACTTGACTGACTCCCATGCTGGTGGCATGTAAAAAGCACCCACTTACACTCTTGGAGTGATTGGCATTAAGAAGGACATCTAACTGTAGAAACCTTGCTAGATCAGATTGGGGGCTGGTACAGCCTACTGGCTTGCCAGTTCCCAGCCAAACCATCCAACCCATGCTAGCATGGAAAACAGACATTAAATGATGGTGATAAGATCAGGCATATTTGTTTATATATTGACCCATGATAAACAAATCTTAAAAACTTCAGTCTAATTCATTATGGTCTAAAACAGAACTCAGAACACGAATAAAGAGACAGACAAAATACTTTGCAGCATTTTATCTAGTGTTTTAATGACTCTGCCAGTTCATTGTCTTATGTTCAATTGATATTATGTCCATCTGAGGGCGGTGAGCTGGCAGAATTGATAACGCGCTGGGCGAAATAGCAGTGTTTCGCCTGCCATTACGTTCGGAGTTCAAATTCCACCAAGGTCGACTTTGCCTTTCATCCTTTTGGGGTCGATTAAATAAGTACCAGTTACACACTGGGGTTGATCTAATCAACTTAATCTGTTTGTCTCCCCCTCTATGTTTAACCCCTTGCGGGTAATAATGAAATGGATATTATGCATATCTTCATTTTTCATGCTACACTACTATTTTTTCCAGCCAATACTTTTTTATAGTCAAAAAAATAGTCATTGACACAAATCTAAGAAAGGATAACATTAAAACATTGAAAGTTTTTTCCAAATAATCTAAACCATGACAAAAAAAACGTAAATGATATAATAATGACAATAATCCAACAGTAGATGAATTAAATCAGAGATTCTCAAATCCTTTTGGCCACTGCCCCCCTTCATGGCCACATAATCCCCTCAGTGTCTCCCCTCTATTTTTATGTATAAATGAAAATTTAATATTTTACTAGTTTATATGTACTATTTGATAATTAATATATTATAGAATTTGTAAACAATATTATAATGATAGAAAAACACTGCTTTTCTCACAATATCTCCTTTTTCTCTACTGACCCTTAGACACCAGCACCCAAAGAGAATTTCCATTCTTTCATTGATACAAAGCATACAATTTTTCATATTTGGTTTATATGAGTGAACAGATGAAATAATCATCCATTTAAGGGTATAGTTAACATTATTATCGATTAGGTCCCTAATAAAAATGCTGAGACCAGTAGAGCAGGATTTCCTTCTAAACTTAAAGGAGTAGATGTGCGTGGATATCCTATTTTTAATAGGATTTTTGGAAGATCCAAATTAGTAATACTCAGAACCCATACTATTAACTATACATTTATAAACTGTCTTTTTGCTTACAGTTATTTGAAACAAGCAGGATGATTTAATTCTGCAATTACAATTAATATTATTTCTGGTGTTATTATGAAGCCTATTATCATAAAATGCATTTAATTTCTTATTGTTAAGACAGTGAATAATTATATCGACATTATTTGTGATACTGTATTCAAATCGGAAAAATTTGGGGTTAAGGATGCCATAAAATTTACTATTGTAACA
>JACXVO010018498.1:3528082-3539782 GCA_015501135.1 Hapalochlaena maculosa
GATTACTTGCGGAAAATATGAGGGAGTGATGCATTGCTTCCAGAAGTTACGTGTACATAACGAGCGGAAGTCTATACAAAAGTAAGAACGAAAGCAGAGAAAAAGCTGCAACTTGTGTAGATGCCCAACGTTGTAACCTGCTTTTGAATTATTCTTCGGAAAATAGATGGATTTCTTTCTTTTATGATGATACATGTATGCTCCTTGATTTGTAACTTTGTTCAAATATTGTTATAATTAAATCTGTTCTCCAAATAATTATTTTAAAATGACTTCACCAAAACAAAAGAGGATAACATTCATGTGCATTAGATTTGCATCTGTGGTTATGAATTATCTTTGGTGGCAATTTTATTTTCATCACTAACTTAATTGTATTCCTCAGTTTATGAAGCTGGGAGTTGTGTGAAGTCAAACACTGGGTTTATGGAAATGATACGTGAAAGTGAATAATGACTAACTTCAATTATTTCAGTGCTATTATCGTAAAAATAATCAAATCGGTAACCTTCTGGGAATATTTACCGGCAATAAATCATTCACCTATGTCTTCCATGATAGATAGAAGATTTTCAAATTCCGAAAAAAAAATTACACATGCCTTGACATTATTTGGATATATGCCTTTGGCTGCTCTCGATGGTCATAATGTCACAAACAGAACTGTATGAGACATTTCAAAAATAAATAATTGAGATTAAAATCTTACACAAATTGATGAAATTAATATAGTCTGAAAACATGTGCTCTTCTATTCAAAAATATTAATTCTATAGATAGGTTATAGAATCTTCTGTGTTGAGGGTTATTCTTTAAGTCATCCGTTATTCTGAAATTTCGACAACATAGTCGTATAATGTTGTCGCGGGGTACTACAGATTTTACACACGGTGGAGAAATCTGGTTTCAGTTCATTATTTAGTGGAGTGAGGGATATTCTACATGGGTATAATACGATTGAGCTTCTTTAGCAGAATTATAGTATAGCTCTGTTACTATTGAAATATGTACAGATGCGGTGCGGACGACACAGATACAAGGACTAACTCACGCCCGTATATGTTTATATATATATACCCTTTTCTATATAGTTATCTATAAACATATACATATATATGTGTGTGTGTGTATGTGTGTGTGTGTGTGTGTGTGTGTGTGAATATGTATGCATTCACACACACTACCGATCTTTTTGGGTCGAATTTAAGCTAATGAATACATTTCTCACCATGGTTATACGGAAACTAACCATTACGCATGGCATGCTGTCAACAAACAGTTCGCGTTTGTTTGGACTACGTAAATTTGGAGATGAGCGCCACACTAGCGTGTCATTATAATAATTATATATATATATAATTATATATATATATATATATATATATATATATATTCTTAATGTATGTTTCTGTGTCTGTGTTTGTCCCCCACCATCGCTTGAAAACTGATGCTGGTGTGTCTGTGTCCCCGTCACTTAGTGGTTCGGCAAAAGAAACCGATAGAATAAGTACTGGGCTTACAAAAAAGAATAAGTTCTGGGGTCGATGTGTTCAACTAAAGGCGGTGTTCCAGCATGGCCGCAGTCAATGAGTGAAAAAATAAAAAAATAAAAGAATAAAAAAATACGTATGCATGTCTAATTATACCCAAGTTCAAAATAGAACGCAATTTCCTACTGCGATAAGCAGTTGGTCGGAACTTATATTTCAGTGACCTCGAAACACATTCCTTACTTGACCATACTGTACAAGAAGTACACTTCGTTGAAAGCCATTTGAAGTTTACGATCAATTCTATTTCAGCGAGGGATTTTATCTCCCCCAGATATGCGTTCTCTCTTTTTTGCTGAATATATTCCAATTTAAGTATAATATCACCTAAATATTTCAATACATGTGCAATAGTGGCTTTGTGGTAAGTTGCTTGCTTACCAGCCACATGCCACTAGATTCAAACACACTGCATGGCACCATGGGCAAGAGTCTTCTACTGTAGCTTCAGTCCGACCAAATCAGTGTGAATGGTTTTCGTAGACAGAAATTGGAATAAGTTTGTCATATATAAATATATGTGTGTATGTGTGTGTTTATATATGTAAATATACATATATACACACATACACTCACACACACACACGTATACACACACACACACACACACACACACACACATATATATATATATATATATCATGTGTGTTTTTCGTTGTCTGAATCTGTACCTCCACTATCGCTTAAAACCCGGTGCCGCTGCGTTTGCGTCCCTGACACTTAGTCGTTCGACATTAGTGACCAATAAAATGAGTACTTCACTTACAAATAATAAGTACTGGTGCCGATGTATTCGCGTAAAGGGTGCGCTTCAGTATCCCTGCTGTCAAATGTGTGATAAGCATAAAGGAATAAAAGAACTTGTTGATGTATACATATCTATACACAGTAAACAAAAAGTAACGTTGGAAAAAACCAAGTGCTTCATAACGAACGAAGTTATCTTTTAGCACTTTCCTGTGGAGAAGTCTTAGTTGTGTGCCAGCATAATATCCAATACCTTTTATCAGATCTTTGAATATTATGTTCATTGCATTTGCAATAATTCCAATGTCTTTACATACGAGTGTTATGAGTGTAACAAGTTCATTTTAACGGATGTGGAACGTGATATCTGTGTTCATTTCTCTGTATGCATTTTCTGTTTGTTGATTTGTAGCAATCTATTCTTTTATATTCAGTTAGCGCTATGGATGTCAATTTGTCTCAGTTTTTTAAAAATAGTATTTCAATGTCTTGTCTATAAGTAAACGTTTATTTTTATTGGCCAAGCCAAGCTAATTTTACACTTCTATAAACAAACGTAAATATATTAGTATCAATACAATTAAGTACAGAGAATAACAAGAATGCTGCAATGATTTTTATTCCCTCAGACTTACATGTTCTCACTACACCTTCAAAGTATTCTCCACTTAGATTAACGCCACATCCTTGAAGATTATTCTGGTACTTGAAAAAATGTTGGAACTCTAGCGAAGATATCTTTGTTTTCCGTCGATTTGTTTTCTTCTACATCATCGACATCTACAATATCCATAGCATTGGCGTTGTTCTCTACTGATGACCTTCAAAAATAATCCGAATCAATTTCCACCTGTTATTTCAAATCGCAACAAGCACTTTGTTGTGACGGCATCTGGTCATCCCTGATCAATCAAGGATCAAACATTCTTACAACCTTTTTTTCATTTCTCTCTCAAAAACCGTGGTAAGAATTCTGGTTGTTCAGTAAAGGCCTCCCGATATCAGTATATGAGTTGTTATATTGTCATACATTCGAGAGAATGACGCGTGTCTCGATTCAGCGTGGATGTCATATTGCTGTGTAATCAGGGCGTGTTGGTGATCTAATTTAACAATCCTCCCTCACTTAAATTGTTTTGAAATTATGCAACTTCAATATATGATGAATGACGTGTATATTAATGTACAACAGGTAAAACGTTATTGCATTCCACACTCAAATTATTACCACATTTCAAAATCTGCCATTCCGCGTTAATTTTAAGAAAGACAAATGATCAATTGACTATGCTCATCAAACGTTAACATAGCTCTTAATGATTTATTAATATACACTCTTTCTCACACACGTTAGGAAATCACACACACATTGACATACATACATGCACACGTATTTAAAAACATACTCATAGTAAAACCCTTTCACTCTCAAATTCGTACGTACACATTCTTATGTTTATAAGATACAAGCTGGGCAGAATTGCACATATAAATGGACTAGCAATGATAACTCATAGACATACGTTACATAATAATTCCACTGCTTCAAAAAATGTTAAAAACAATTATAGGAATCAAAATGCCATCTGGTTTAACCCTATTTGCCTTTGCATGCTCCAACAATGATAGACGGGAAATAGTTTTGCCGTTTTCGACAAGTGTTTCCTGAATCTAATCGCTATCATCCTATTTTCAATTGACACAGAACGAATGTAACCTACGGCAAAAGTTCTATTCTAAAGTAGTTTATGCATTGCATTCATGTGAGCAAAAGAGCGGTAATGCTTCAATGACCCATGTGTCGGATCTAACGAATTTTTGCGTCGAAATGCCAATGCAGGATACGTAACCCACCGTGATAAACACCAATTGCGATTAACTTGTAGTCGTAGAAACATTTATGATACAGCCAACAGCGTCGACAATTGGCGTGAAAAGTGCTTCATATAGAAATAAATACGTTAGCTTCTCATGCAGTGATAAATAATTATGATCATTGATAAAAGTCTGTATTAGTGAGAATCTTGTATAAAAATGAACCTAGCACACAATGGGATGGTTGTATGTCTATATTGGGCAGAGGGTTGATTCGTTTAACAAACTGTACCATATCCATGCTGACATCATTAATACGATCAATAAGAATCACGTAAGAACATTGTCAGAGGTTTGATGGTGACTGAAGAAATCATAACATACAGCAAAAATTTATTCATAGTAAAGTATGCGAAACCATACAATATAATTTAAAGGGATGACGTCTCTGCTCCGAGGAAACTCTATTTTGTTAACTAACGAGATTATCCTACATAGAATTTCTCAGCGATATTGGATAACCTACACACATATAATACCACTTTGGTATAATACAATGGGAATAAATTTCGAGTAACAGCCAACGTAATTCAACTTACTCTGTGGTTTGGATAGCTCAAGATTACTTTTAACCTCACAATTCTTATAAAATCCAAGTCTAATTCACTTTATGTTCATGAATGCACCCAACCCCACATTTGCATATGTTCAAATTCTTGTGGACGCTTGCATAAATGAATATACATGTGATGTGCAGGTTGATCGAGGCAGTTTATACATCAATATTTGTTAACGATTAATTTGCATGATTTTCTTGCCAGATTGTATGTTCCTCCCCCTTTTTAAAAATTGTGATGTTATTTTTAATCTACTATATATATGAACTAATTTCTCACCATCTTTTGATAGGCTTATTACGAAAATGGCAATTTACAAGAACAGAAGGCTTATTTAAATGAGATGTATTTAAATTCCAGCCAACGAGATACACCGATTACTCTTTGACGTCTTTCAGTCATTTTGACTACGGCCATGCTGGAGCCCCACTTTTAGTCGAACAGTTCAAACCCAGAACTTATCATTTTTTGTAAGCCCAGTACTTCTTTTATCTGTATTACATGTCGAACCGCCATGTGACGGAGCCCCAACCACACAAGCATCGTTGGTCAAAGGATGGTGGGGGAGAAATACAGACACATAAACACACAGGAAGCATATACATATATGCATATATATACGATTTGTTTCTTCCAGTTTCCGTCTACCAAATCCACTCACAAGGCTCTGGTCGGCTCGAGGCTATAGTAGAAGAAACTTGCCAAAGGTGCCGCGCAGTGGGACTGAAGCCAATGCCATGTGGCTGGTAGACAAACTACTTACCACATAACCACTCGTGCGCCTATATATATATATATATATATATATATATATATATATATATATATATATATATATGTACGTATGTACGTATGTATGTATGCGTGTATATATGAATGTATGTAGACGTGTGTGTGTCTGTGTGTATTTATATGTACGCAAATATGTGGTATATTGGAAAAGTGTCCACACCTTTTTTTACAGTCATTTAAATCAACGTAGGCTCTTGAAAATTCATTATGTTATTACCATACGTCTTAAGAGATAACTGACCATTTTTTTCTCATTTTAGGCTCAAATGAACAGCTATAGCAGGAATTGGTATACACCGTACTAAAGCCTGATACCACTCCTGGCGTATTTCAAAATGCAATCTAGAAGAACGATATGCAATGAAATCCTATTTCAAAATTGGAAAAACCGCCACAATACGTATGGAGTGCTTCAAACTGCGTATGGACCATCTTGCATGAATCGAGCATCGGTTTTTGGAGTGGCAAAATGGATTCAATAAAGCAGGGAGACTCTGAGAGATGATGAGATGTGTGGGAGTAGTGTGAAAGTCAGAACGTCAGAAATGATTGAAGAAATAAACAATTTCATGGATAAGGACCGCCGCGTGTCTATAGAGACAATAGGTGCACAGTTTGATTTCAGTATGTTAACTGTACACACAATTATTCGCGAAGAACTGAATACGCTGAAGATTTGCGCAAATTTATCCCATGGTAGCTCAGTGAATATCAGAAAGTAATTGTAATGGTAGCAAGAAGATAGTCGAGCTCATTAATTCAGATACTCAAGTTATTGAATCGCTGGTAACCTGCAATAAAAAGTGGATCTACTGCTATGGCCCAGAGACCAAGAGACAGAGTTCACACTGAAAGCGGCTGGATCTCCCAGACCCAAGATTGCCAGACAGATTAAATACACCCAGAAACCCATGATGATTCCTTTTTTTTTTTGACAACACGGACATGATCTACATGCACTGCGTTCCCACTGGATCGACACTGAATAAGGAATACGGTGTTGAGGTTTCATTGGAGCGCAGGAAGTGATGCCGTCGGAAGAGCCCAGCACTCTTCGAATCGGGTCAGTATCATTTATACAAGGACAATGAACCAGTCATAAACTTTATCCTTGCCATAGACTATTTGACGCAGATGGGCATCAATATAATTCCTCGCCTTCTCTACAGCCCAGACCTTGCTCCCTGTGACTTTTGGTTCTTCCCTAAGCTCAGAGGACTGTCGTTATGAGACAATTGAGGAGATGAACGAAGCTGTGACAAGGGTCATTGACACGCTCGGCGAGAAGACTTCCATGAGACCTTCCACAAGTTTGTGTAATTATTCATTAAGTGCATTGCAGCCAGGTGAGATAACTTCGAAAGGTACTAGAGTTTCATGTGCGTGCTATCAATAAAAGTGCCCATACGAAAAATGTATGGGAACATATTTTAGGCACCTACTATATCCCTGCGCGTAAATGCACGAACATACATATAGAGGCACAAGCGTGGATCTGTAGGGTGTTTGCTTCCCAAATACACAGACCCATAAATCGATGCATTTAGCAGCTGGTTTCTAATATTTATTTCGGGCAGAGGAAAATCTACGAATTTGATTTTCTAGACGAGATCTCCAAGAATCTTGTCCTACCTACACACATACACCCCCACCCCCACATACATATATGTATATATATATATATATATAGATAGATAGGTACATAGATATATAGATAGATAAGCGCGCGCTGTGTGTATGTGTGTGTGTGTGTCTTTGTCTGTAACAACATCATCACTTTACAAAATGTGTTGGTGTTTTCACGTCCATACTGGGGTCGATATAATTTATTGTTCTACGAAAAATCATTTCGGGCATTGTCCTTAAAGTAGAACAGAATATTGATTTTAACATTTAAAGCAAAAACGACGACTTCGTTAGTGGAATCAGCCGATTTCCATACCCGAAAGTATACATGTCAAAATAGAACACGACAGGGTTATGCACGGAAGAAATTTGCACTCTGTATCTTGCCTTTCATTTTACTGACGCTACGTAGCTCACCCTATTTCTGCTACTTCAGGTCCGTTGAATACCATTACATTCCTTGTGTACAAGGCGGCGTGCTGGCACGTCGGGCGAAATGTTTAGCGTTATTTTGTCAGTCGATACGTTCTCAGTTCAAATACCACCAAGATTAGCTTAGCCTGTCGTCGTTTCGGAGTCGATAAATTAAGTACTAGTCACATGCTGGGATCGATGTAATCTCCTTCTTTACCCCCTCTGTGTTAATCCATTGTGGGTAATAAAAAGATAAGAATCGTTAGCGTGTCGGGAGAAATGTTTAGCGATATTTCGTCTTTCGCTACTTACTGAGTTCGAATTCCGCCATGGTCGACTTAGCCTTTCATTCTTTCGGTGTTGATAAATTAAGTACCGGTCACGTACTGGGGTTAAATTGTCTGTCTTTGTTTGGGCCCTCTAAGTTAACCTCTTATGAGCAATAAAGAAATCAGATTCCCTAGAGAGCTGGGCAACATATTTAATGATATTTTGACACTCGGCCCTCGTGCCTCGAGCATAGAGAACGTCAGCTATGTATGAGACTGGTTCACATCTCAACTCATTTGAGGTGACGGCTTTCAGGAACCGAAATTTTCTTGATCGAATCTATCTAATGCATTCCTTCGTCAGTGTATTTGTTATCGGTGCAGGATTTCAGCATATTTGATGTGTTGAACGTGTTATTTATTACAATAGGTGTATTAATATAGTCGCAAAACACAGTAGAAAGTTTCATGCGAAAGATATTACTCTCTCTCGAAATGGCTATTCGTTGATATATGACTATAACGATTTATGAATTTACAACTGTGTTAAGGAGATAGAAACCATCGTGTGATCTTAAACTTTGAAGCTACATATATCAGGAATTAATGGGGATACCTAAGTGGTAAAATTGTACTCAGGCTATGAACATTGATGTTTCATCTGATAACAATGGTATGATCGATTCTTGACAAGACTAAGCTTCAAAGAACACAACTTTTATAATATACTTGTTAAAAATTATATTTCTTATTTGCATTTACAAAATAGTTTTGCCATATTGATTTTCAGGTGGTATTCTGGTGATAACGCTCCACTTGACAGAAATTAATTTGAATATAGAGTGGTCAAGAGATAATTTACACATATAGCATTACGTAATATTTACGAAAATATGTATATCATATCACGCGGCCATCATGAACTAAATTATGTTTCTGTACATATGCATTATCTATCTGCTAATACACACTTTATTGTTCTAAACTATGTATTACATCACTTAATATATGCAAGCATTTATCAGTCAGCATAACTCTTCCTTTGTCCATCTGATTGTTGCCCAGTTCGTTTGTGCATATATATCAATCTATCTATCTATCTATGTATCTATCTATCTCTCTATCTCTCTCTCTCTCTCTATATATATATATATATATATATATATATATATATATATATATATATATATATATATATATATATATATATATATATATCCAGCTTTCATCATGGAATAATAATATGCTCAAACATGCGCAAGTAAGGACACACACACACAGACACACACACACACACACACACACACAAAGAAACACGCAGGTGTGTATGTATGTATATTTCAAAGTGTGATTGTATCTAAATCTTTGGCGATATTCCTCTTTCGACCTTCTTCCTTTTCACTTGAACTTTCCTCTTCTCCTTCTTCTGAAAAAGCGGTCCATTCGAAACATTAAAAAAATCCAAATTACGTTCATTTCCTGATAGATTGTTAATTAGTTTTTATCTAACCTTTATGCATATAAACAATCTTGAGGTCTGGTCTCAAAATTGTTTTATGCATAACATCTCCAGAACATTTAAGTTTAAAATAAAATAATATTTAATACAATAATCGTTTAGCTACAAACCCCAATAGTCCAGCTTAGTTCCAGCGCCCGGAATCGCACTGTAAATATTCTAAAATATTTTATAATTTGTTTTTAAAAAACGCCTACTTGAAAAAACTCTCAATACACCTATAAACTAACGACAATTAACTTACGCCAAAGATAGAAAGAAAATTTACCGCGAAAATAACTTATTAATTAATATTTTTACCAATTTAGCAATTTACTCATTGAATTTCAGAATATAATATTCTTTTATCATAATATAATATTCATCGTATATTCCTTTACCATAATATAATATTTATCGTATATTCCTTTATCATAATAATGTTTATCTTATTAATTGCCTATTCATCTCTGAAACTTACCACTGCTTATTGCTTTTTAAATTGTTATTACTATCATGCCTATCATCACTATGATTACTTAATCAACTTACTCTGTGTAGTTGTCTACGATGTTTTTGGAATGTTTCGAAGTCTTATATTCCTACACAAGTAACCAACAAACTTATCAGAAATTCCCTTCTCCCTTCCCCGTTTCCCCTTAATTACCATGTACTTACCTATTTATTTATTCAACTTTAACTTCAATGTATTGATCCTAACCTAAGGTATCTTATTCTATTTTTCCTACTTGATTTTATTGTAATTAATTTAACTTCACTTCTATTCATTTATTTCATTGTAATTCAGAATAGGCTTTTTTCGTCTTACTAATTTACTTAATTCAATAGTTACCAACCTTCTTCAATATATCTTAAATATAACTTTTATGATCTTACTTTTCCCCTGAATTTATCTAGCTAAAAATAATATAAGCTATTACTTTTAATATTTTCTTTTCCATTTCTCTCCAAATAATACTCTAAATTTTCTACTGACCAATAAGACATATCAAATTTCAATAGCTAAAATAGAGTATTGTTTAGGATAAGTGAATGGACAATATAGATATATGAAGCAGTATTATATGAATAATAGGTTATAATGATACTTATAAATCCCCATCATACTTCTCAGCAGTGACTCATCAGTCTTGTCAAGAATCACATACAGTTGAGATGTGTCTGGTCCTACTAAAATTTAGCCCTGCTAAAGTTTAGTCCTGCTACTTTACTTGTATAATTAAAAAAAAATTATTTTGTAAATTCCATTATGCAACTGAGGAAAGCTCAGCATTACAAATATTTCCAAATATAGATCATCATGCAATCAAATGCTCGAGGTTGAAACTAACCTAGATTCCTGTTATACTTTATATTTCATATTCTATCTCATATATATATATATATATATATATATATATATATAGTAAAGATGTAGGATATATAAATACCAAATTGCTAGAGTTGAAAAAGCTCAACACACCACGGATATCTATACCAAAAATGTCCACACACGATCAAATATATACATATACGTTAGTTTGAATTCGAAGGGTAATGTTGTATAGACCGATATTAAGTTTCGTAATTTGCAATATAATTTCGCCTTTCATTCTTCAGCGGGTCTCAATGAATCTTAAATTTCCCAAATATATACATATCGAACAACTATTCTCCATTTATTAATTTGACCGTGCACCACGCCTTTCAAATTAAACTAACGTCATGCGAGTCAAAGTGATGATCGTTACATATTTGCCGGTGTCAGGCCATCGGTGTGAAAGATGGCCACTCAAATTTTATATAGGGCATTTCAACATTTCTTTTGTCTACATCCAAAGGTGTTGCAAACAATGGACTGTTTTGAAGAAACTATGAATATGGTGTGAACGTTGCGACCTAAAGTATTCGAAATGGTACAGTAATCAGGTTCTTTTTATTCATTGCATTAGCATCCTTATTTTAGTGCTTACGTTATGGAAATATTAACCGATAGGAATTCGTATTTCCAACCCGTGACATCTTCCAGATTTCAGCGCTCGGGAAGTTAACAGCTGAGTTTCAGACCTGCGTTCTTCTGAGCTATCAGGAACAGACAGTTCCGGTTACTGTCGTACAAGGTATGGCGCACGCACAGCATAACAACTTGTGTCAGAAGATGTATATTTATCGCTAAAGGGATCTACATGTTTTATATGGAGGCAGATGGTGTAAGCACAAGAAATCAGTTAAAGAAAGACGCAGGGTAAGCGATTAGCATGCTTTCGTCTCTCTTCGAGTTCCTAGTTAAATATAACTGAATGTTTACATTGTATTTCATCATTTGGGGAACGGGGAAACAATTACAATTTCCGTGTGTGTAGTATATACAT
>JACXVO010018590.1:481342-491524 GCA_015501135.1 Hapalochlaena maculosa
GTGGGGTAATTCCAGCCAAAACAACAACAATACATGGATTAAAGCATGAATAGTTCCAAAGACCATCCGTCTCACCTCGTGATCGCTCTTAAAATGAAAAGATATTAGCGTGAAAGTACGCACCGAAAAATACGCTAATTCACAGAGAAAATAATTATTCAATTATTTACTGGTGTCCTTATTCTCTTATTTTTGCGTATACTCATTTTATTTAACTAGTTATTTCTATGAGGGCCCGACCGACAGATCAAGAATAAACCTATAGGAGGTATAAGAAGAAAAGAACACCAAAAGAGCCGTCCAAGCCAACCACCACTAACAAACCTAGCAAAACGGAACCGAACGCACCCAAACGGACCCCTGCAAGTTATATACCCAATCGCCACCTCTGTACAAGTACTACCGAGTAAGTATGAATCCCAGGGCCAAAAAGGCCCACCAAAATAGCCAAGAATACTCTCAGCAACTCTGTAAGTTAAGCTAGCCCGAGGTGACCCTTTACAGTATCAGGGTCCCCTAATAAGGATAGATCGAGATCCACGAAAGAAACCTAGGAACCAATCTACCCACAACCAGGTGAGCCAGTCGAATACCATCAGGAAAGCAACGCCGAATACCTCCTCCCCACCTAGAGGATGAATGCTAAGCCTTAGACCAATGGCAGGCTGCAAAGATCATCTCCCAGGAATCCCCGCTACCCGATCAGTCTTCTGCACCCTATAAAGATTCTACCAACCTATTTGTGGAACTAGCTTAGAAGATCTAAATGGTCATAGAGAGTCATAGTTATTCCCACCGTTTATCTGCGCTCGGTTGAATTTCTTCACTTTGACATTCAGAGTACT
This sequence comes from Hapalochlaena maculosa, assembly GCA_015501135.1. Lineage (NCBI taxonomy): Eukaryota > Metazoa > Mollusca > Cephalopoda > Octopoda > Octopodidae > Hapalochlaena > Hapalochlaena maculosa. The sequence goes on from JACXVO010018590.1 coordinate 482,188, forward strand.
GGTCAGAAATCACATCACGTCTGTGCGGCTCGGCCGGCTACGCGATACTTTGCCGGGTTTGTGTGCACAGGGTGCAGGGTAGGATGTAACCGGTGCCGGTATTTTTCTGTGGACGGTACCAGTACGACCAGTACATCTTACTACGAGATTCATGCGTAGCCGAGTAGGGAGCGGGACTCGGAGGCAGAGCCTAGCCGAGGCTGTTACCCACCCCCTCGTCGACACGGTATCCGCGAGATCGGGCTTCCTGGACTCCACGTAGGGTGTGGGACTGGGCCTACAGCGATTGGCCCACGCTTTACTCTGCCTGGCTGGACTACTGCCGGTCCTGGATCTCCTAACCAAAGCGCACCGGGGTGGAACGCCGCTTCCCCCCTATGCTGTGTCCGCTCGTACGCTCAGAGGATCTGTGCCTTTCGCTGCACAATTGCCACCCCTGCAGAGCCGCTATCGAACCTGGGTACCGCACATTAATCCAGTGAACCGTAACCAACACACGTCTGTGAGAATTCTTGGAGCTGGGGTTTGTTCGTCAAGCGATCCTTGCTTGGCCGACCCGGCAGACGTACCGGGCCATCTCGACCAAGACTAGCTGGGACAGACGCTCGTGCAAAGGCACCCACTCAGAGCCGTGGGTACAACGCAAACCCATTACGTCGGCTTGGGCCGCCCCTCCCGCGCTGCGGTTCTCACGCGATCACCACCCCTGCGACTAAGCGCCCCTTCGACTTTTATGCACACGGCAACCGACTGGGGTGGGCTCTCGTCCACCACCGGTGGGCGATGCCGCACCCAGCCGCCCATTTTTTTCTGGTGCTGGTGTCACCACGATTCGTCGGCTACAACACAAGCCCTGGTGCTGTCGACTTTTGTGGGCGAGCCACGCGTCCGGGACCGCACCGAGGGGCGAACAAAAGCGACGTGCCCAAGGGATATTTGTCTGCTTAGACACCCAGTATTTTATGGTGGATAGCGCCACCGGGACCGTAGTTGGCCTCCTCCTAGGCCGTGCCTTGTCCAGCGTGAAAAAAGCCTAGTCATCGAGGTGGCTACTTGCGGGAATCCCATCGCGAACGAGTCGGCACGCACTAGCGGATCTGAGGCGCACGCTTAGATCCCGTCCTCCGGGTGGGGGCCACTTTCCCTGCCAGCAGGACGTATGGTGAGTAGTGGATGTTCTCCTAGGGACCGGAACTGGACGCCAGGGGCGAGACCGGGCTGCGCCCTCCACCAGCCCCGCGATTGTCGTGCGTGTATTTCAGGGATCGATGCACGCGCAACAAGCTAAGCTGACCCAGTAGGTCGATCAACGGGACCGCCTGATGGGCGTCTTAGTGGATTCCAACGCAACCGAACAGACCCGGCAGTGTGTCCGAAGCCGGGAGTGCCACCAAAGCATACCGGGGTACCTAACCTCGTCAACGTCGATTTCGAGGGATAGCGATTCGATCGACGAGGACACCTGATGAGCAGGGCGACTTGCGGGGCCGCCTGAGGGGCAGAGCGACTTATGGAGCCGCCTGATGGACAAAGCGACCACAACTCCAACCTCGCTTCGCTACGAAACCGTGGATCTTCCACGCCGACAGATCCTCCCTCAGGTTCAGTCCCTGGGCATGTTAAACGTGCAGAGCATCACCGTTCGACTCAGTAGTCACATAAATGCCTTTTCCTTTATACGCAAGGCTTCCAGAGCCCTTTGGCCTCGCGGCTCCACGTGTCGCAAGCACAAGCTAGCAAGCAGAAGACTCGTGTCGGCGTCCCTAGCTCCCTGACAAGCAAGGGGACAAGGGGCCGGTATTTCCTCTCCTTTTTGCGCGCTGCATGACGCAGCGCCGTCCCTTGCTCATAACGGACCGTGACATTCATGATGACCGCCTCATCTGGAAGGCGGAACACCAGATCGGGTATTAACTTAGCACTCGAATCGCGGTAGACCGGTTCCCAACCGGCTACCCAACTGTAGCGCTCGGCCCCTTTTGCCACCAGCCGGCATATTCGTGTGTGCCTGGACAGCCTCTGCTTTTAAAGGTGAGAGCACTATCCACTGATGTGGGAAATCGTTTCAGACGGACCGCCACTCCATCTGCAGGTTCGATCGCCTCGGACCCCGTGGAAGAGGCATTCACAAGTCGGAAAAACTTTGGAGCGCATCTTTAGGATACCTAAATAGCACTCCTCGGAAATAGCACTCGGATGCGACAGCCAACTGTTGCCGGTAGGATCCGACCTGAAGGCGGCGGCGCAAACCCCCTGAACAGCCAGGCCTGTCCATGCTTTCGCGTGTCGGCCCCAAATGTCTGGGGAGTACGGGCCGTCTCCAGGCCCGATCGGCAATAGATCACTCTGCGAAACTCTCTCTAGATTCTGAGCTACGAGGTTAGCCGTCCTCGCCATCCTGGCGACGAATTCGTATCGAGAGGCGAGCAGACGTTGATTCTGGCGAATCACGTTCTGTGGTATCACGCTTCCCAATTGACAAAGCCCGAGGCCTCCATCCCGTCTGGTAGTGTATAGGAAGTGAATGGACGTCGAGTCTGGAAGCTTCAACATCGTGCATGCTCCCGTGCGGATGACCGCGTCAAGTCAATCGAGGGTAACTTTAGCAGGCATTCTCTGCGCCAGCCAATAGAGGAGACTGGGCAAGTAGTACTGCTGCAGCATCAAGAACTTTGGGCGTGGCTTCAGCGGTGCCCGTCATAATGCACGCATGCACTCGGTAACGCAATCCGCTGATGTACCTGAATAACCCGCGGTCCACGGGGTGATCGGCACTCCGAAATACGATATCTTCGTGTCCGGTTCTACAGTCGGCAGCTGACACCCGTCGAGAGACGGCGACGTGCCCGTGTTGACAACGAAAGTCCTCACCCAGCCCCTAATCGAGAACCACGAACATTTGGAGACATTGACTGTGAGCCCTACCACGTGGTAGAGCTCCAAGCAAAAATCGAGTGGGCCCTGTAGCCCCCGGGTGGAGCCGGAGACCAGCGTCGTGTCGTGGGCATACAATAGCCCCACGAGAGGGACTCCGTCCACACGTAAGCCGAGCTTCCACGGTCATAAGGCGAGCAGCTGGTCTGTTGCAATATTGAAAAGGAGAGGAGACAGAGCATCTCCATGTCGGACACCTCACCGTATATCTATAGGCGTGTTACGTTTTTCCCCGAACGAGAAACTGGTGCTGGTGAGAATAGGAAAGAATGACAAAGAGGCGGCTGTCGGCGACCGGACGGGCGTACGCTGAAAGAAATCACGAAAACGAGCGAGCGGCATCGGATCGAATCGAGCGGAGGTGACGGAGGCGTCTTCGGGTTGGCGACGCTTTGGAGCGGGCGAGGAGGCGACAGAAAGTCGGGGACACGCCTGCCACGAGGAGTCAAGCGGCCGGTTGAGGAGCGAGTCGAGGCGAAGATCGAGATCTACGAGAACGTCTCTTACTCTACCACGGATCGTCCGACCAGCAAGACCCCTACATAGTAGTCGAGACACCCTTGGGTGCAACGGTCATCTAGAAGCCGAGTAAACCGCGTGGAGCGACCCGTTGCTCTCTCTCGGCACCGCTCGGCGATGTCGGCCGCGTCCCGGTGACCGAAGGCGAGCACTTCGTAGTGCTAGTCGCATCGAGCGCAGAGTCTGCCCGCGTAGACGGGGAGCGGAACCGAACGAGACGGATGTATAGACGAGCGGGCAGTGGCAGGCGGCAGCGAGGCAAACCGGCTGATGCACGAGCTCGAGTTTGAGCATGACGACATAGGCGAGGATGAGCGGAAGCGAGACGGATCGGAAGAGGTGGCCGCGAGCAGCAAGAAGACACTTAGGTACCTGCACACGGAGCGGCACTTGGGCGCACTAGCAGCAGCATCGATCGACGCATCGCGCCTGTCAGACGCGGAACGAGTCGGTGGAGAAAGGGCGTGATGTCAGCAGTGACGTCCACCAAAGCGGCAGACGAACACGCAAGCTGCAACACGGCACCAAAACCGCGAGTGAGACGGATCGCGTGGGCGACCAGTAGCAGGACGACTACAACGTTTAGGTAACTGTGCCGTGGCAGTGCTCGGAGCCGGCACTTTGGCATACTAGCAGCAGCATCGATCACCGTGTCGCGCGCGGGGCTATACGACAGGGAGGCGAACGGGCTGCTGCACGAGCTCGCGCTCGAGGAAGAGGACAATCTAGAGCAAAAGTGAGACGGATCGGCAGCGACTGCCGGGAGGAGGACGAAGACGCTTAGGTACCGGCTCGGTGGCGCTGCACGGAACCGGCACATGGGCGTGCTAGCAGCAGCATCGATCGATGCGTGGAGCCGCGTATACGTGGAACAACACGGCGCAGAGAAAACGAGAAGGCCGCATCGGCGGCCAAGCAAAGAGGTGGACGAGTGCGATCATTGCTACTGGGCGGAGCGAGACGCGTCGGCAAGACGATGACGTGCAAGTCACGGCGCCGAAGTGGAGTGCTAACGGGGGCGAGAGACGGAGTCGAGCGATACGGAGCCGGTGGCGTTCACGCTGGCGGAGACGGGTGCGTAGTTGGGCACGGGGACGGCTTCTCGGTGCATTCACGGTGCATTTACGGCGACTGGATGCTCGCCTGCGACTCGACACCGGGACTGCCAAATCTGACGAACGAGTAGAGTTGCCCCTATATAGTAGGTAGTCCAGAGCCCCTGGGGTGCGACAGTCACCTAGAAGCCGAGTAAATTGCATGGACTGACCCATCGATTTCCCGTTAATTTCCCGACACGGAAAGGCGGTGGCGTCCACGAGATAGGCGCCGAACGTTTAGGTACGGGTCCGGTGGTGGTGCTCGGAGCCGGCACTTGGGCGTGCTAGCAGCAGTGGCAGCATCATCGATCGACGTGTCGCACAGCGAGACGGAGAAAATGCGAGAAGTCGTCGGTGGTGTGCGGCAAAGCGGCGGACGAGAAAGAGCTCGATGACGGCGCCAAATCCGTGAGCGATACAGATCGGCAGTACTTGGCACGTTTAGGTTACGGCGCCGTGGCGGTGCTCGAAGCCAGCACTTCGGTGTGCTTGCAGCATCGATCGCCGTGTCGCGCCGCGTAAACGCGGAGCGGGACGAGAGAGCGGCATAGGCGGCCAGCAATAAAGTGGACTAGCGGGATCACCGCTTGTGGGGTGAGCGAGAGGCGTCGGCAGGACGAGAACGCGCACGTAGCGGCCCGAAGCGGAGTAGGTACTGGGAGGGGAGACGGATTCGAATGATACAGAGCCGGTGGCGTGCACGCTGGCGGAGACGGGCGCGTGGTCGGCTCGTCCCCGCGGCTCCCCGGAGAATTCACAGCGACTTGATGCTCACCTGCGACTCGACACCGGGACTGCCAAATCTGACGAACGAGTAGGCTCGCCCCTACATAGTAATCCAGACCCCCTTATGGGGTCAGATACGGATGAAGACGGATCAAGATGCGAGAGGGCGGCGAGCACTTACCGCCAGAGCCGGATGCGGCTTCTCCTGATCTTTAAGGTGGCGGCTGCGTGAATTACCACGGAGAAGGGTAGGCGCTGGAACGAGAAGAAGCGAATAGCTGGGACGAGAGGATGCGGTTACCTAGCGGTTCCGCGGGGCAAACCGGACGGTTATATCTTCACGTACGCCGACGCGTCACTTTCCCGCGTCGCATCGAGACGGGTCCTCATCGTCGGCGGTAGCGGCCGAGAGCAGGACGTGGAACGTTTAAGTACCAGCCATATGGCGGTGCTAGGGAGCCGGCACATTGGCGTGTTTGCAGCATCGATCGCCATACGCCCCAGGCAGACACGGAACAAGACTGATCAAGGCGCGGGAGGGAGGACGTCGTACACTTAGCGGGGCCCGATGCGGTACCGCCTGGGAGACGAGTAGGCGCTGGAACGAGAGGAGGCGCTTAGCTCCTGGCTGCCCGGGGAAAACCCGACGGGCATATCTTTCACGTACGCCTCGACACCATTGCTTTCTTCTCGTTACACTTGACGGCATCGAGCGCGTGTGGCCGGGGTGGAAGTGTGCGATTGAAATCTGTTGTCCGCCTCGCCCCTTGATGGAACAGATCGAGACGGAGATACGGCGAGATTGCCGGATCGGGTGCGGAAAGACCACTAAGTTCGGGTGTCGGTTCGGCTGCGGCGCCGGAAGCGGGCACTTGATTGTCATGGCAGCAGCATCGACCGCCGTATCGCCCTGAGCGGACGCGGATATAGACGGATAAAGACGCGGCGAGTGACTAAATCGATGCTGCGGTCCGTGCACGTCGGTGGCGGAGACGTGTAGGCTGTGGAAGGCGCAGTACTACGACGACGTCCACGTAGCGGCCGGCATGGACTCGAAGGCTAGAGTAATTGTGTGTGCGTGTCCATGTGTTATGCGCCGCCGAATCGAGTGTGTGTGTCTGTGTGTTATGCAAATGCGTAGACGTGGAAGAGAGCGGAGCAGTTGACGACCGTGTTGACAACTGAGGCCGTTTACGCCAAGCAGCTCTTCGCGGGCGTGTGGACGACACGCCTGCCGGGCACGAACACGCCTCTCAAAATATAATTCATCTACCGGCCCTCTCTCCTTCCAGCTGCCTTGTACTGGATTCGTTTGGTCCTGCACCGATTACCTATCGTCTATTTTGTTCGTTCGAAGCCAAGCGCATCTCGACCCGCATCGCAAGCCACCGACGGTGCTTTTCCTTGAAACTTTCTCCACCGACACAACGTGCTCGACAGCCGGTCTTCTCCACTGCAGAGGTATTGGCCGGCGCTTCGTTCGAATAGTTACTTCTTTCACCGATATCTCTCGCTGGCATCTCCATCTCCGCCTGGGAAAACATTCCCCACTCAGGAGGCAGCAGACGCTGCAGCCTCCTCGTTCGAATATTTGCTACTACCACTGACATCGCGCGTCGTAGGTGGAAAACTCCATCGACCGGGCATCTCACGTTCGTCATCGAGCGTTACTACAGAAACATTCTTTCACTACGACCTTCCTTCATTAAATCCTCCGCTCGTTCACCGACCGTCAGGAAAACCATTCCCCACTCAGGAGCAGCCGACGTCGCCGCCTCCCTGTTTTAATATTTGCTACAACCACCGACATTGCGCATCGGCAAACTCTTGATCGGACAGGATGGGTACCTCTCGTACATCATCGAGCGCTACTACCGAAGCATTCTTTTTCGCTGCGGCCTTCCTTCGTTCCTTCGCCACCCGTCTTCGACATTCTTCCACTCCACGCTGACGCCACCGACCACGAAAAGGCCATTGTCAACGGCATTTTCGCCGGAAGTCATTCGCGGCTGCTTCAAAAGGGCAGGTTGTGTCGTTCGCGAGAAGAAACTCAATAGATCGCAGTGTGGAAGCTACTCTACTAAGCACGTCACTCCGAACGGCGAGTCAAGTCGTATGCAAGCGATCCTTTCCGACTCGATCTCTTCGAACAAGTTGGTGGGGAGAAGCGATAGTTCCCGTCCGGAATTGCAATTCCGCCGGCGACGCCGCGCGCCGAGCTAAGGCATGCGCCTTGAGGTTGAGACCTTTTGGAAAACAACTCGGGTCCGGCTACGGTTCCAGCTTAGATGCGTTCAGCCGTTATCGCTCAGAGGCAGCCTGGCAACACCGCTCTATAGAGCGAGCGCGCAAACCGTTGCTCTGATCCCGCGGTTCCTCTCGAACTGAACGGGATAGCCGTAGCCGAGTTGACGTTGCCGGCGCCCGCCCAAGACCGCACCGTACCGCCCCAGTCAAACTCCCCGGCCGACACTGTTCTCGTCTAAGGGTCACGCATCGGCGCCCACGAATGCGCTCGACATGCACCGCACGCTTCGCACTAGATAATGAACCACCACTCGGTGACGGTCCGATCCCTTCTCCATCGAGTTCGTGAGGAAACTACGGAAGTGGAAGTTTTTCAACGTCGCAAGCTCGGGCGACACCCCGACAACGAAACCGACCGGCTGGCACGGGGCAACGCGAATGCTACAGCCTATGCTACGCCTACCGTGTGTCCTCACAAAACCGGACTAGAGTCAAGCTCAACAGGGTCTTCTTTCCCCGCCGATCCTTTCAAGCCTGTTCTCTTGGCTATGATTTCGCTAGACAGTAGATAGGGACAGTGGGAATCTCGTTGATCCGTTCATGCGCGTTACTAATTAGATGAGGCATTTGTCTACTTACTCGTGAAAGCAATCGTTCCCGGATTTGTTCGAGCGGGCGGTCCCACGTCACTCGCCAATAGCACCGCGTACTGGATGAAGCAACTGTCTATCCGGGGTTTGTGTGCACAGCAGGACGGAGGACGATTTTGGTGCTTTTAGTTACCCCCGCTATCAAGGGGCGCCTACGAGTTCAGGTACATCACAAGGCGTAAGCTCTCTCACCGCGACAAGGTAGCACCGGGAAACCAACGCTCAGACGGGCGAACCGTCCCGCCAACCGACTATTACGCCCATGAGCGGACCACCCGCCAGAGGCATTTGGCTACCCTTAAGAGAGATTAGCTTGGCACCCGAAACGCGGCAGACCGGTTCCTAACCGACTACCCAACCGTACCTCTCGGTCTTTTTTGCCAATAGGGTTCGGGCGCTGCAGCGGTGCATTTAGCGTAGTGACCGCTCTCTCGGCCACAGCGACTGCACTTGTAGACAAACTTTCGGTAGTGCATTTTAAACGTAGATCCCACTTCACGGGGTTCGATAAATGCATTATACGTACGTGTCACTGGTTCCTCAGTGCACCCGTTGCGGAAATGGGCGGGCCGCGGTTACGTCCTAACTCTCTTCGCGGTGGGGAGAGCCGTTTCATCACCAACCCGCAGGCTAGATGAGACCGTGCCACCGATGGCACCTAAACGGAGGTGTGATCCTGTAACAGATATGCCCCAGATGGGTCGCTGTCCCCAGCCAGCGAGCCATATCCGAGCTGCACCCTTGACAGCTCGTGCGGACTACTGTGGGATCCCAGAACCCTTCGGAATCTCCACCGTACAACACGGAATCGACTGCATGCGGGTCAGTAACGAGGCTAACCCACCCCCAGCCTAGATAGAGGACATGCGCGCGCCCCGCCAGTATCATCACCCTAGAAACAACGGAGTCTCCCACTGCGATCGGTCCAGAGCCGGCCCCGGTGGAGAGACTCTACTTCGGGCATCGGAGCCAGACACTCACCCTCCAGATCCCTAACTAGAATAACTGCCATTAGCTTTCTCTTCTTGCGCTGAAATAAGCGCTGATATAGCGCGTATTGTTGTCGTTTCGCGCGTCGAGGCAGTGCCGCCACGCCTGCTTGGTCACTGCGGCTTTTCTGATCTTATCCCGCCACTCTGCGTCGACTGGGGGTTCCGCCAGCGA
>JACXVO010018706.1:114846-125739 GCA_015501135.1 Hapalochlaena maculosa
TGCGCCCGGGACAAGCTGCCCCCCCTTGCCCTCCCCTATTTACGCCACTGCTCTCCCGTGACATCTAGAGAGATACCTTATTGTTGTTGTGGCTACTTTGTTATAATTATTATTTTTATTATTTATATTTTTGTTAGAATGAAATTTCTGTTGATTTGTTTTATTTTGGTTTAAATTGCTGTTAGTCGTTGTTGTTGTGCTGTAGTGTTCTGCTATGTTTTTTTTTGTTTCTTGCTTTCAGTTGATAAAAATAGCATTCACTCGTCGCATGGCTTTCAGAAAGTAGCTAACTCTTCTCAGTCGTGTTTAACACACACCCCAACATTAAGACAACGACTATTGGAACCACCTCTTCTCCATCTTCAACCGGATTCTTGCCCACCTTTCCCTGTAGGTAGCAGCAGTTCACACTCAAGTCAGCTTCCTGGAGGTCAGCATCCATCAGGCTCGAGTCCAGCGACACCACACACGCCGAAAAGTCATCACAACCAGTCAAACCAACAGAAACATTGCGCCAAAATACTACAGTCTCCCGGAACGCCTTCGAGAAACTTAGCCAATCCTTTACCACCAACGCCCTCAACACCCATCAGCCGTACCCTTGTAGTATCGGCTGTGTCTACTTCAACACCCAACGTACAATGTAAAACTGTTTCTGTCCTCCAGCAACAGCTTCGGTCTCCAATTGCTCAACAGTCTTTAAAACTGCAAGATTCTCCTCTTAATACACAGACAACTCTCAGTCAGAATCCTACCTATCCTTGCATTCAACATGCTTTGCATATGGAATCCGATCAGGCTCAGTCCCCTGGCTCCAACCCTTCAAGGCAACAGAGTAAACCAAACCTGCAGGGCAATAAAGGCAGTCCATTCCAAGACAGTGTTGGAACGGCAGGAAATCGCCTGCCCTCAGAGACAAACTTAATTAAAACTTTACTTGCCAAGAAGCTCAACCAAAACCGAGGAACTCAAAGTCCATCTCACCAATGTCAAGAAACTCCTTTAACTATCTCCTCAATCTCTAACGCCCCTCCCTCACCTGCTCGATCTGATGCTGCCATGTCTCAGGATGGATTTCCAAGCCTCGAAATGAAACCCAACAAACAGAATGTTGTCAGGGCAGTGACAGTTCCGGTGATGGAGTGGCATGCGCCGTCAATCGATTCTCCGGCACCGTCTGACACAATGGAATCGCAAACATCCATTAGTCAAGACTCGTGCTATACAACCGAAGACCAATCCCAGCAGAGTATGCCAGTCAGCAACCAGAACAGTACACCGAAAGACTTGATCTCCCAGCAGACTACATGTGATAACAACGTACAAGAAGAAAACATGGAAACGGACAGCCAACAAACTGAGCCAGACACTGGTCATGAAGATCTTCAGGAAGAACTAAATGGGCAGACTTTAAGGGGAAATCTGGTGCCTGCATCTAATGAATTACATCTCGCACAATCTTTGGTAAGCCAATTGGAGAAGCCTGATGCAGTTCTTCCTACTGAGCAGCCATTTTCCCAGCAGACCAGCCAGCAAGATTCTAAGAAAGTAGAAGTTTCTTCAGGGTCTGCCACGACACAACAAGTTGTCAATGTTGATGCAAATGTCATACAAAATGCACAAAACTCGCAACAGACTGGCCAAGGAAATAAGCCAGTCCTGTTGCAGACCACCCTGAAAGCGTTACCTGGCACCCAAGATGCTAACGGTGGTGTGAAACCGGATGAGTTAGTGATCCAACTGAATTCGGAAGCCAACCTCCCGCAACAGGACATTGTTGTCCAACCTATCTCTGGAAAGTTAAGCAACCAGGAGCCGTTAGTTGTTCAAGCTGAGCTCCAGGATCGACAGGATGCTGTACCAGCTGTTGATTCTCGGCCAGAAGAGTCGTTTGTTATTCAAGGATCTCAGATTCTCCTTCAGCAGCCCCAAGCTTCGCAACAGCAGCAGCTGGTCATTCAAATGCCGTCTACGCAACCAGGTCAGCCTCTCCAAGCGACTCAACAGCTGGTCATACAGGCCACACCAGCCACTCTGCAAACGCAACAGCTAGTCATTCAGGTGCCACAACAACAACAACAGCAGCAGCAACAACAACAACAATTTGTGATACAAGCTCAACCAAGTCAGCCCCAACACCTGCAGCAGCAGCAGCAAATTGTAATCCATGACTTACCTGACAGCAATATTTCTACCAACCAACAGAGTTTAAATCTAGAGACGAGTCAGATATTCGAAAACAGTCTGAGCCAGGCCCCAGCACCAGTCAACAGCAATATTGCCCCCAGTTCACTGCCACTCAATGCTTTGTCACAGACCGTTGATAGTAGTTTGCAGCAGAATGAAGTAGTTATCCAGTACAGGCCGGTAGTAGCTCAAATGTCTACTACTACTACTCCTACTACTACTAATACTACTATCAATGCTACAACTACAACTACTAATACAATCTTTTCTAAAGTGTCACCAGTCTCACCTGGAGAAACATCTTTAGATAGCAACCTCTCTCCACAAACCCTCACAAAATGTGTTTTTCAATCTCAGGGACCCTTGTTCCCTTCTAGTCAGAACATGCTGCTGGAGAATTCACAGAAAATGAAGAAAGGTAGAGTTAGTCCTGTGAAAAACTTCACTTCTCACCCTTGTCGTGCATCCACACCCAAGCTGGTTACATCGAAATGTAAGTCTTTAGACACCGACTCTGTGTTGTCTAATGCTTCTTCACCGCAAACACCCCAGAACTTTGAGTTGGAGGTATGTGGAGAGGTGGAATGTGCTAAGGACATTGTAAAAGAAGGATCTGAGGCAAGAATTGAGCGCGTTGAGAACAAATGCCTAAAGCTGTTAGAAGGGGCTGCTGAGCCGTCCAATTTAGAGAAAGCTGAGCCGTTAAAGAATTTGGATGTTGTGAGCAATGCTAAAGATGTTCCTGGTGCATCTTTTCAGAACATCCTGCTGACCGGCTCAGATGAGAAAAATCTTTTACATAATCACACACACAGCATTCCGACTACGGACATTGGTATGGAAGAGAAGATTGCCGAATCGCCTGTAGCTTTTGTATATTCAGCAAGCAAAGAGTTGAAGAAGAATGTCGACATGTTGGGCAGCAGCAGTACTTGTCATAGTAATCAACAACAACAACAACAACAATCATCATCATCATCCTCATCCTCATCATCATTGGCATCATCCTCATCCTCATCAACAACAATATCAACAACATATCATCCACACAAACCTCTATTGACAGACATTAAAGAAGAAAAGACTCAGTCCGACGTTGTTGGGGAGAGCGAGGTTTCAAATTCTAATACAGTTTCAACAAAACAGGAGGACGATGTCTTAACACATCCAGAAGTTCCCATTGACAGTGGGAACCTCGGCCCGAAACTGTCGGTTAATAGCAGCAGCACTTGTGAGTCTCCGAAACCAAACCGAACACTGGCAGCGGGGGCTCAAGTGAACGGTGGTGTGAAGCCTAGCAGTGCAGCGGTCACACCTCATTGCTTGTGTCCACATAACAACAATAACAATAACAACAACAATAATAATAATAATAACATTCAGACCTTAGCGGACACCAAGATGTGTACTAGTGGTGGAAGCAATGAACTGTTGCACAACGGAGTGACGTCTGCTTCGACCGTTGATGTCAAACTCAACTTTGATATCAAGTCAGAGGAGTTGAGTGTCGGTGAAAAGATTTTGTTGAATAAACCTGTTGACAGATTTAGCAAAGTCAATGGAATTTTGAACCATTTAGGCAGCAGTGAAAGTAAAACCTCACTAGACACCAAACTACAGCTCTCGGCAGAGAATCAAAAAGAGAGGAAGCGGAAGGCGAGTCTGTCATCATTATCATCATCATCATCGTCAAACTCATCATCTTCTGTTGCTAGGGTTCCGGAAAATGGTTGTGTTGTAAATGGATTACAAGAAACAGTAAGCGATTGTAAATTTTTAACAGACAATAATAATATTGAAAAGACTGCAACACATTTGAGTTCTGGCATGTGTGCCGCAAAGAAACAGCGGCCGTCAGATTGTTCTGGTAGCAATTGTTTGAAGAAAAAATCTGATAAACAAAATTCATCTGTGTTATGTAGCCATGTAAATAGGACTTGTGAGTCACGGCTGGTTCCAGCATCAGATTCTGGTGATGGAGATATCAGCTGTGACAGCTCTAGTGTTTCTTCAGTTCAGGACGCTTTTGAAAAACAGCATTCCAACTTTAATCAGGGTACACTCTTATCGGGTACGCTGTTGTATAAAGATAGTAAAGATACTGCCCTGCGTCCTGCTCAGTCCATATCTCCCAAAGGTGTTCCAGGCACAGGTGCTGATAAGTTGGTTAAGGCTCGGAAGCGAATTCGGAACAATGCTGGTAGTGCAGACTCGAGGTGTTCGTCATCGATTGGTTCAGAATTTGTTTGTGAGTGGGCCAACTGTAAACGGTAAGTGTTCTTTAATATTGTTGTTTGTTGTTGTTGTTTTCATTATAACTATAAAGGAAACCTCTTCCACCACCACCACCATCATCATCATCATCATTGCTAGGGCAGTGGCCTGACAGAATTGTTAGCACTTTGGATAAAGTGCTTAGCAGCATTTCATCCATCATTATGTTTTGAGTTCAAATTCTGCTGTGGCCAACATTTCTTTACACTCCTTTGGGGGTACAATAATATGAGTACCAGCTAAGCACTTGAGTCCTTCCTCCTCTGAAATTAACTGGCCTTGTACCAAAATTTGAATCTTATCACTATTATTCCTTTATTATTACCCACAAGGGCCTAAACCTAGAGGGGGATGAACAAGGGGAAGGGGTGGGGCAACTAATCGATTAGATTGACTTCAGTAGGCCGAAAGAATGAAAGGCAAAGTCTATTTTTTGGTGGAATTTGAACTCCAAACGTAAAGACACACGAAATGCTGCCAAGCATTTCGCCTGGCATGCTAATGTCTCTGCCAGCTCGCCCCCTTGAATCCTATTACTATTATTGTTAGGGTAGCCACTGATGTTGACTTTGCCCTTCAACTTCTTGGAGGGGGGAGTGATGTAATAAATACCAGCTAAATACTGGGGTTCATTTAATAGAATTCCTCCAAACATTGCTTGCTCTCTGTCAAAATTCGAAACCATTATTATTATTATTATTATTGCTGCTGCAACAAGCTGGCAGAAATGTTAGCATGCTGGGCGAAATGCTTTGCAGCATTTTGTTCAACTCTTCTGTTCTGAGTTCAAATTTCAGTCTTGCCTATGACAGAACGAATTATTATTATTATTTTCATCATCATTACGGCATTGAGCTGGCAGAATCGTTAGCATGCTGGATGAAGTGCTTAGCAGTACTCCATGTGTTGTTGCATTTTGAGTTTGCCTTTTATTCTTTTGTGGGTCAATAAATTTAAGGACCAGTGAAACACTAGGGTCGATATAACTGATTACAAGCCCTTTGTGCCCATAATAGATACTACTACTACTGTTATTATCGCTATCGTTATGGCAGTAAGCTGGTAAAATCATTAGCATGCCAGATGATAGGTTTATCAATATTTTGCCCGTCGCTATGTTCTTAATTAAAATTCTTCTGAGCCCAACTTTGCCTTTCATCCTTTTAGGGTCGATAAATTAAAATACCAGTGAAATACTGGTGTTGATGTAATCAATTAGTCCACCTCCTCACAAAATTTCAGGCCTTGAAGGAATTATTATTATTATTATTATTGTTGTTGTTGTCATTTGTGTTGTGTTGATCCTTTTTTTGCCTTTGTTTGGCTGACAGGGCCGGTTTCCCGGTTTCATAGCGTATAGGTCTCCCACCTCGACAGGATGCCAGTCCATCGCAGGTGGGCTGCTAGATGCAGCAGGAAAGAGAGAAGTGAAAGTTGTGATGGAAGAGTACAGCAGGGTTCGCCACCACCCCCTGCCAGAGCCATGTGGAGCTAAGGTGTTTTCCGCTCAATAAACATACACAATGCCTGGTCTGGGAATTGAAACCGCGATCCAACGACCGCGAGTCTGCTGCCCTAACCACTATGCCATTGCGCCTCCACTGGGCCATTGTTGTAATGTAGGTGTTTAAAGTATTTGATTCAAATCTGTTTTGATTCTTGTTTGGAGAAACCATTTACTGTCCCTGATAATAAGACAAGCTCCAGTTTCATGCCACCATTTTCTTATAAACTGATTTCTCCATATTAGCTCTGTAAGTATTATCCTCAATGGCACCCATGGAACTGTTGCCTTGGTCGTTGTCAATATATAAAGTCCCCATTGCACTCTTGGAGTGGTTAGCATTACGAGGAGTAGCCGCCTGGAACCTGATGGAGCCCTTCTTCAGCTTATCAGTTTCCATCGCGAGTAGACATGGAATGATGAGGATGTTGGTTTAGCTACAATCCACTTTTGTTTTTGCTGGTTTACATGTTACACTGGTTTGTTGTAATGCACTTGGCTAGCATTGCTCCTGTTTACTTTTGAAAATAACAAATGTTAGTTTGGACAAATGTAGGTGTGTGTGTGTGTGTGTGTGCGTGTGCGATGGTGATAAAGGTGCATAGGTTCTTTTGTTGGGGGTTTTGGCCTCACAATAGCATGGCTGTGGGTTTGATTCTTGGACTGGGTAATGTGTTGTAGCTTAGAGTAAGGCCCTTCATTTCATGGTGCTTAAATTTACTCAGCTTAAAATGAGTCACAACAGCAGCAACTGGGAGCTTAGATGTGAGCTATTGTTATTCCATTTAGGGTAGGGAACAAACTAACCCCAACTTACTAACATATATACCAAGTATAACCTTATTTGTAAATAAATACAGTAAGCAAATTGCTATAAATTCCAAATACAAACTAGATAGCAAGAACATATTCAGTCGCACACAATTCTAATCCCTATCCTCTTTCTTATATATAATTATCATTTCATGACTCCTTGGCAAACTTCAGCCACTGCCTGGTAATCATGGCACAAACTCGGATTCATTAGAATGTATTTTCTTTAATATGTTTAATTCATGCATATATTCACTTGGTGAAGACCTTTCTTATGTCTGAAACGGCTGTAGTGAGTGAACTACTGTCCATCTGTTGTCATTTGTCCATTATTCCCCTTTGAACCTGCTCTTAGCATGGACTGGGAGTCTTTTGAGTGCTGTACAATTAGTACCGAGGTGCAGCCTTGAGACTCCTGCTATATTCAGTTGAACTCTTGTTGTGATCGTATACACAACTAGAATATAAAGCTGTCTTTACTCTGGGCTGTATGCATATGTTCCTCTAATGATGTTTTGTACCTGATAATGATCTCCCCGACCTAACCTTGGTGCTTCGTTATTTAACGAACTGATTCACTTGAATCATAAACCTATACAGGTCATCATTGACTTAGGACCACGGTTGGTTCTGAGCGACTGATCCAGAAGTCAATTTGGTTGTCAGTCAGCCTATAGCCCTACATAGCTTTGTTTTCATATTTTTACACTCTTAAGGTAAATTCTCAGATACAGGTCATACACAGCATTCTGTATTATATTATTATATGTCATTAGTCAAAATTTTCAGCCTAAAACAGTTGAGGTTGCCTTGATGTCTACCCAAAAAGATAGTCATCTAACACACTGGTAATTGATAACCAAGGGGAAACCTTTATTAGCTGACATCATCCATAGACAGGTTAATACCTAAGAAATTAAACCCATTACATTTCAGCCGGACTATTTATTATTGGTGCTGGGAGCTGGCACAGCGGCCGTGAAGTTGATTGGTTGTGAGTCAACAACAACCTGTATATGTTTGTGTGTTTATGCAATATTTTGCTTAGGCATTACAAGACTAATAGCCTAGTGTAGAACTCAATGTGTGTATGCCTCAGAACAAAGCGTCAGGCAAGTAGAAAGCAGCAATAAGAAAATGAGGAATAAATGGTAATTTTATGAACTTCATCAGATGTTACTCAGGCTCTCAACTATGAGCTCCCTGCATCTTTAGCAGAAACTGTTGTAAGCTAATGGAGCTTGTAAGACAGTTATTGATTCCCTTGTCATCTCGTTGTCTATTTAAATAGATGTAGTTAAATATTTGGTGTCGTAAGAAGTTAGAAACTTGACGAGAACTTGAAATAATGTTTGAACAGTTGAAGTTGAAGCAGAAGAACTGTAGATGTGAATATTCTTCTCTACTTTAGGGTCAATGCTTGAAATCTTTGAGGAGGCAGTAAGTTGATTACATCAACACCAATGCTTGGCTGCTTGTCGTCATTTCATTGACGCTGAAAGGATGAAAAGCAAAGTTGATCCCATCAGGATTTGAACCCGGGGAATGTAATGTTATCAAGCATTTTGTCTGGTGTGCTAACAATTCTGCTCACTTCTTGCCTTATATATAAATATCCATTTCTTTATTGCCTGTAGGGGGCTAAACGTAGAGGGAACAGACAAAGGGGAGGGGTGGCAGTTGATTAGATCAACCCCAGTACACAACTGGTACTTAATTTATCAACCCTGAAAGGGTGAAAGGTAAAGTCGACCTCAGCTGAATTTGAACTCGAAACGTAAAGACAGACGGAATACTGCTAAGCCTTTTGCCCAGTGTGCTAACATTTCTTAGCCCCACAAGGGGCTAAATACAGAGGAGACCAACAAGGAGGCAGGGCCAGTCAATTAGATTAATTCCATTAGGCAACTGGTACTAAATTTATTGACCCTGAAAAGCTGAAAGGCAAAGTGGGCCTCAGCAGAATTTGAACTCAGAATGTAATGACAGATGAAATACTGCTAAACATTTCACCCAGCATGCTAATGTTTCTATCTTCCTGCTGCCTTAGATATAAATCTAAATATCAATGTGTAAGTATTCTGGCATAAAGTCCCTTTCAATAGGAAGTTCAAATGCAGCCTTTGACTTTTTCAATCCCATGGCGTTTTTAACCCAACTTTTACACACTGTTATTTGTAGCTTTTCTAGTTTGAATTCAGTCATTAAAAATGGACTGTGTGTGTGTAAATGCACATAGCTATACAGATAAACAGATAGATGCAGATATCAGAGTCTGTGTTTGAGGGGAAATAAATACAGTTTTGAATTTATACACTTTATTTCTGTCTTACTATCGAGTTGTAGTAGATTGTGAGGGTGATCATAAAAACAAGTACCTGTCATGTATATTGGTCGATTCAATTAACCAGGCTTTCCTCTTACAAATTTGGGATTCGTCCCATTGTGAGTAATTATTTTTGAAGAATTCTTTACTAAAAATACTTCACAGTAACAAATTCCATCTGCAATCTGTGTTCAAGTCTGTGTGTATAATGTACGAGAAGTGTAGGAAAAGTCTTGATCTCGGGCACAGAAGTGACTGCCTGGTAAGTAACTTGCTTATCAACCACATGGCTCTGGCCTTTTAATGGTTTATTTTCCTCCACTTGCGGAAGTGGCATTATCTCAGTGTAGAAGAACTCTCTCATTTGAGACTCCAAAAAAACTTCCTACAGCGTCCATGATGGGGGCTACCTAGTTGCTCTGTTTCTAGGTTAGGATCAAAACTCTTCCGTACACTCCTCGTGTGTATGCATGTATGTATGTATGTGTGTGCGTGTGTGTGTGTATACGTGACAGAGTCGTGTATGACTATGGGATTACTCTTAGACAGTTCCCTTCCAAGGCACAAGTCCGGGCCAGGTTGTTTATGGAAGACCAGCAGTCATCCATGCATACCATCAATGTTATCCAAGGGTGGGCAAGGGTGGGCACAGCTTGGCACAAGTGATGTCACAGCTGAGTCTATTGGGGCAACTTGAAATAGTGTTTTGCTCAAGAACACAGTGCCCAGTTTGGGGATCAGATTCACTACCCCATGATTGTGATCCCGATGCTCTACCCACTGAGCCACACACCTTTAATATAACTCATAAACAGAGCCTGGAAGATTGCTTTGACATCCATGGTGTGTTTTATACCTGTTCAAGTATCGTAGTGGCATGAAACTATTAGTAGCCTTTTTGGTTGAATTTACTGGGATGGAGATATTGACAGCAGTTGTCAAGTTGTGTCACATATGCGACAGGCTTCTTTCAGTTTCCACCTACCAAATCCACTCACAAGACTTTGGTCGGCTCTAGGTTATAGTGTAAGACACTTGCTCAAGGTGCCTTTCAGTGGGACTGAACATGGAACGATATGGTTGTTAAGCAAGCTTGTTAGCACACAGCCACACCTGCTTGATCTTTCTGATATTTCCATCTCATCGTTTCAGTTGATAATGTCTCCCCAACACCACCATCTCCCCAACACCACCTATTACAGAATTGTAACCTTGTCTCGATGTAAAGCATCCATGCTTTTGAAATGGCTGCAGTGGTAGAGAATGAGGAAAAATAATCAGTTATCTTCCCTTGCATCCAGTGGTGGCACAGCTGCTGTGTTGGTCCTGAATGTACTTCTGGTTAGGTGAAACTAAGGTAGACAATCAGCTACGATTTGAAGCAAGAAGAAAAGGAACAAAAGTAGCTGGACGGAAAAGGAATTGACTGAAACGTAATTAATCCAATATACTGGAAATCCCTTAATTTGTTTGGAAGAAAATTTCATTGAAAGATGCTCACTTTTCTAAAGGTTATGATGGTGGGTGGAGATCGGATCCTATGGATCCCCCGAAAGGCTGACCCCCCCTCTTACTACCTGGTTCGTTGGTCAAATTTGGTAAATGGATGCACTTATCAAAATTTACCAACTTTTGTTTTCATACTCATCCAATACACATTTTTTTACAACTATTACAACTTTGTTGTTTTTGTGATCGGGTATAAAAGTAGCAATCGATGAAAAATTGTTCACTATGAAGTATTATACGTGAGAAAGAGAGAGAGAAAGACGGTCAGACAGAGAGAGAG
>JACXVO010018721.1:94268-106610 GCA_015501135.1 Hapalochlaena maculosa
GTGGCACTAATACAGGCTCACTAACGTGGAACCAACTATGCCCTAAATATATATATATACACACACATACATACATATACACATACTTACGTACGGACACACATATATACATATATATGCATCTACGTATATACTCGCATAGAGGTATATACCTACATATTCGTATACACACATTTTTTTATTTATTCTTTTATGTGATTGTCGTTTGACTGCGGTTATGCTGGAGCACCGCCTTTAGTCGAAATGATCAACCCCAGAACTTATTCTTTCGTTAAGCCCAGCACTTATTTTATCACTTTCTTTTGTCGAACCGCTAAGCGATGCAGACACAAACACCAGCATCGGTTGTCAAGCGACAGTGGGGTGACAAATACAGACACATAAACACACAGAAAGAACATATGTATATATATATATATACACACACACGATGGGCTTCTTCCAGTTTCCGTCTACCAAATCCACTCACAAGGCTTTGGTCGGCGCAAGGCTATAGTAGAAGACACTTGTTCAAGGTGCCACGCAGTGGGACTGAACCCAAGACAATGTGGCTGGTAAACAAGCTACTTACCATATAACCACTTTGTGCCTAGATATATATTTATACATATACACATACATATACATTTATAGTTATATGCATATATGTAAATACGTTAATACATACATACATATGTATTTTTTGCTGATTTGTAATGTTTCGTTCTTATGTCCTTATTTTCGATCGCTTTTCCTCCAGAGTGTCTAATGCATTTAGCTTAGCATCCTGGGGCCTCCAATCGCGAATCGTCTCGGGTGTAAATGGCCAGAAACGATAATGAACGACTGGTTACTCGACTGAGGAAGGGAAATTGATCGACATTTGCATCCAGAATCGTATTCCCTGTTTTTTCATGTATTCTGTTATCTCCCGTTACATTTGTGTCTCCGTTTTTGCAACTGTTATTTTTTGATTATATATATATATATATATATATATATATATATACATATACATACACACATACCTGTACATACACACATATATATAGATATATACATGCATACACAAGAAATTGAGATAGAAGGTTTCAACCAATGTTATATTTGTTGTTTATGGTATATTCAATGAATCTATTTCCCTAATTTTATTATATATACCCACATATACACACACACACACGCATAGATTCATGTACATAATAAATTATGCATGTACAATGTTGTGCATGTGTTTGTATATATGTATGCATACTTGTATATACCCATGGCGGCATGTGTACGTTTGCACGAGAGTCAAAATTATTGAACGTGATCAAAGTGCTTAACTTTGCCTTCTAGCACAACAGCAGTGAAACAAATTCAACCATTGAAAGAATCAACTGAAGTAACAACTACACCCAAATCTATTTCACCTTATAACAATGGTTATTCAAAATAAGTAAAAACGTCATTGCTAAGCTTATGTGAGGATATTTGTTACTAGATTTACACATCTGACTTTCAGAAAGTGATAATTGTACTGCATGCTGCTATTGACTTTCTCTCAAAATGCAAGACATTGAGGGCTCTAGAAATATTGTGATGATGCAGTTTATAGTTCACAGTGAATACAACAAATAACCAAACTTATACCACATCAAATATATATATATATATATGGTATACTGGTTTTAATCAATGCTGATGTAGATGCAATAAATCTGAAGATGTGGAGAGCATGACAAATATTAATGGATCAAAATTACTGATGGACATAGAGGCAAATTTGTTGAATTCAATAACAGCAGAATAATCTTTGTATGTGTATCTTTGGCCAGATGTATTGCAGATTTGGGTGTAATGAATGATCAGATATAGTCTACTTCAGTATAGTCATGCAACAGTGGTTGTGTTTGTGAATGTGTAAAGGAAGTTACACCTAGTTTACCATCTGTTTTTATAGTGTAGAAGTTTTATGTTGAAGCATATAATACGGATTCAGTTCCCTCATTGTGATATGTATTCAGATTTTGTGCTTGACTGGATCAGAATTGAAGTAGGCCATTTCAAAGCTTTTTTTTGTTATGTCACTGATAAGTGTAGGTGTTTATTAGTGAATGAACTAGTAACACCCAAGATCAAGTCTCTTGTCATGTGTAACAGAAGAGAAAGCACTGTAACAAGTGGTGAGTAGCTGTGTCAAAGTGTTGACCACATAATGCAAGAACAATGTAAAAAAATCATGGCAATAGAAATAGTTTTTTCCCATTGTATGTATCAGAAGAAAAGCAACATGGTATATAGAGAAGCTGTATGGAAACATACCTGTCCAACCCACATTGACATGGTAAAATAGGTATACAATGACATGGAGAGTATGACAAATATTGATAAGAATTATCTGACCTAATTAAACCATCAATGGAGTAAAATTACTGATGAACAAAGTCTTGCAATAGAGGGAAATTTGTTGAATTCATTAACAGCAGAGTAATCTTTGGCCAGATGTGTCGCAGATTTAGGTGAAACAAATGAGTTTGGTTCAAATATGACAGTACTCAAAAGAACAGTTGTGACAATTCTTAAACTTATGATTGTTGTTTAATTCATACACAAAATATAATTGACTACTCTTGCTCAGAGAAAAGAAACTCAAGAGGGAAATACAAACTGCATTATGAAATACTTAAATTTATATATGGAACTAATCTAGCTAAATCTGATACAAGTTTGTTTAGTGAAGGGTTCAAAGTTGAGCAATTGGATTTTTATTTTGAACAGATGTTTTCAGTTTTGGTATTTGATAGCGTCGCACTTGAATTTAACTCCTGTTGTTATGAATAACAGTTTCTACAAAAATTAACCACTAGATGTTCATTCAAAACTGAACAAAAAGATATTTTTATAAACTCAAATGAAAAATGTCAGGTTGAATTTCTTAGCTGGAGAAGCAAGGTTGGACACTAAGTGGAATGTGAAGAACCTTGATGCTCTCTTTCTTTCTCAAAAATTGGTGAGCATTGGCTCACCAATTTTTCTTTTGCATTGGTTTGGTCTGGAGAAAAGGTGTTATGCCCATGGCATTCAGAGGCCCTCCATGACTAGGGAGAATTATGCACTTAGTTGCACATCAGTTGTGCTTAAGTACCACTTATTATTATAATTAATGAAGTACTTATCACTGTAGTTAATAAATTATCACTAACCACTACAGTTACTAGCATTCTAAATCCAAAAACATTACAATATATGGAATACTTGTTCAAATACAGTGAAAATGAGCATGAACATCGCCAGTAATACAGCCAATTCAAAGACAAAGAAACTTTTCATAATGATGAACAATAGAGTTATAGACGTTGCACTGATACTCCCTCCTCAAAGCATGTTAATTAGAATAAACAACAAATTGCTATCACTGGAGGTTTTTTTTTATCATGAATGGAAATTAAATTTAGGCTGTTTTAGTGCAGTGAAAATATTTGGAAAAAAATGTGTGAGTGCATATATATATATATTATATATACACATACACACACATCTGACACACCAACATATAAATGAAACTTAATTTCGGTTTGGGTAAACCAAATGCATAGATGAAAAAAAATAAAACATTGAATACAATTTTTAATACTGAAAAATGGAGCAGAAGGAATGTATGTGATAAAAAATCAGAACTGAAGTAAAAAGAAAAAGACTGAAATAAGGAAAAAAAGAAAAAAGAAAACTATCAAACATTTTATAGACCATATGTTGCAGTTTTGAATACACAAGATGATGAATAAGAGTGGGAGATGAAATGTTGCAGATTGTAAGCTGTAGAATTGTGGAAGTGATGTTGGGAAAATAGAAGTTGCTATCAAAATACAGAGTAGTAGCATTGTACAATGTATATGGAAAAGCATTATGTAAATAATGAAACCAATTAGTGCACAACAGATGCAGAGGCATCTCAACAAATACACATTGTATAAGCAGTACAAGTATTGGACTGCAACAATGGATCATTGGAGTGTAAAAGACAGCTAGAAAATAGACTGAATGCAAGAAGAGAAGGCATTTTTATCTTTATTAACTCCAAAAGGATGTCTGTTGTTAAAAACCTAAATTATAAATGAAGACCTATCACTGAAAGGCTGTCTGCAATGGTTTCAATAAAACTCACTGAAAATAATTACATGACCGATAGGTCTAATTGCTGCAAAACAACAAATATTTTCAGCCGAGTGAAACTGTACTGATATTGGCATGTTATAAAAATGAATGAGAACTAAACGAGTGAATATTGCAAGTTCGGGTTAAACTAGAACAGAGACGGATAAGAAAGTTAGATCGAAAGCTGACCTAAAAGATAAAAGGAAGGGAGATAACTAAGGAGAAAGGATGAAGAGCAATGAATACAGCCATAAGCTCTTAGACAAAAGCACGAAAACAATTGGGAACTACTCAAAATACTATTATATATATATATATATATAATTTATACGTGTATGTATTCGGAATAAAGAAGCAGTGAATTTCTGACATTGTTATCACGTAGAGCACACTACTAACATTCTTCCAAACCTTAAGAGATGTACGTTTGAAAATGAAATAAATACGGGTGGGTAGCAGATATTTTTTACGACGAAAATTGATCAACGCAACGGGTGGAATTGAAAATTTTGAAACGGAAATCTGTCAAATCCTTTACCAAATGCTGTAGTAGTTATTAAGTGGCGCAATCAATATAATTTTAAACCAGAGTCGAAATTCAAAATGAAGCCGTAGATGTGTGGCAAATTGATATCTTAACAGCAGTTTATCTAAGCACTACACCTATTTTATTCTTGAAATCAATTCTAAGATTTAGAAAGAAAACATCGCAATGGAACTACTCTGATCACATTCAGATGTATTGTCTTAAAATAATGAAGCCCACTAAGCAAATTGAAACGGATGCAATCCAAACAAAATTAAACGAATGAGCTTCAAATAAGTAAAGATACATTAAAAACAACACGTAGAGAGTCTCTACATGGTACCTCGACCTGCTAGAAATAACAGCCAAATCTCAAGAGATATTCTAGCCACACCCCTAAAAGGGCGGGATGGTGATGGCTGGAATACCTTTTGATCACGTATCTACTAGATAGGGTTGACCCAGGTCTAAACAACAGTAATTCAATGATATATACATACATACATATATCCACACACACGGACACACAATTAGTCGATACATAATATAGTCTCAACTGAGAATGATTTATGATCAATGTTTCAGGGATGCATTATACATACTTGCGATATGATTTATACAAGCGTAGGGTTAAAAAAAAACCAAAACTAAAGAATGTCAGCAAGATCATTGAAGTGAACATACATAATACTGGACAAATCTTACATATTTCACTCGCCTTACTAAATAATGTTACACATAACGCCCCAGCCCATTAGTTTTACACACATACATGTATTTTGGTAGTGGTATAGAGAAAACAATCCAAGAATAGACCAACGACAATGTGTGTCATATAATCGATAGGAGAATTTAAAAAAAATACTGACACAAATAAGTTGTGATGATAAAACAAACTTGCATTACGAGTTAAATAATTAAGCATTAGCGTTAATTAGAGGTCATGCATCCGGGACAAACAACAGAGGTAATGATGTATCGACATAAAAATCTGTGACAAATTAATTACAATCATCACCCGTTTGAAGTTTAACTGGCAACTTTTCTCTTCTGTAAACTTTCGCTTGCATACAAAACTGGTCCTCACATAGATACACACACATAGATTTACTCCAATAAAAACGAGTTGAAATTCAAGAAAATTTCAGCTCAAATCCTTCTCGAGACAAAATTTATAGCTTTTCAAATAAAGTTGCATCTCAAATGGCCCTTCATTTAAACATGCCTCATATTAAAATGATCAATCTAATAAGACTGAACCATAAAATCATCTTAATTAGTGACTATCTATACTAAATCAGTGCCAAAAGTTCAGTTAGTAAATGATACATTACTCGGCAAGTAACGTTTCAGAAAACACACCCAAATTGCAACGACTACTGAAGCAATGTAAGATTTTGGGAAAGGCTGTGAGAAAATATTTCA
The DNA here is from genome assembly GCA_015501135.1 of Hapalochlaena maculosa. NCBI lineage: Eukaryota > Metazoa > Mollusca > Cephalopoda > Octopoda > Octopodidae > Hapalochlaena > Hapalochlaena maculosa. Next base: position 100,339 of record JACXVO010018721.1, read on the forward strand.
AATTCAGTTAATCTGTTAGTTAACTTGATCGTGTTGTTTAATAAAATTATATTTTCCAGAAGAAATATCTCGTAGTAATAATATTCATCCGTGTGTCCAAGATTTAAAACTGCTAAAGCTACGTTGACTGGCACGTTTCATAATAGTTCAAGAAACCTACCATCATTACTATTATTAAATTAGATAAACCGATATATTTAAAAATTCCGACTTTGACGGAAAAGATCCATATGTACATATATATATATAAAATAGATAGAGATAATTTTTCAGATTTGTTTGCTTGAAATATTTAAACCGAGAAAGGATTCTATTATTAAATCTAGTACAACTAAATACAGCCTCGCAATGAACCTTTCAGAAATATGAACATAAATTTAGGTTCAGGACTTAATTTACTTTCTACCTAATTTGTCTGACATTTGTCGCTGGCGGAATGGGCACAAGTGCCCATTACAGTGACAACCCATTCTAAATATATACAAAAGAAATGTTTTTAATCTTCTCACAATGTGTTTGTTTTTCGTTGATAAGAATTCGAAACTAAAGCAATACCTACTTTGAAGAGCGAATTGGGGTTAAGAAGAAAGTCTCTCTTTCACCAAATAATAATAATAATAATATTAATAGGTTTCAGAATTTGGTACAAGGCCAGCAATTTCAAGGGAGAGACTAAATCGATTACACTGACCCACCCTCCAGTGTTCAACATGTTTGTACTTATTTTATATATTAAAAAATTCATAACAAATATCAAATAACCGTTTAAAATTTCTTTGTATATTTTTATGCTTACAGAAAGAAGTTTGCCCTTTGTAGACGTTTAAATGTATCGATAAAAAAAAAGGAATAATGAAATTGGCATGAAGGGAGTTTCCTGTATCAGTCATTATTAATCAAACAGCTGAGAAAGGAACGGTTCACAAATCTGACATGTAAAAGAGAATGATAAAAAAATAACCCGGCACTAAATTTAATAATCTTATATCACATGGAAGATATCGGAGAGCGAGAGAGAGGCGATATGGTGGTAAGCTTAGCATATTTTTAGTGTTAATAACCTAGAAACTAATTCCTTTTGCTCTTACAATTTCAATATAGTATTTCACATGGAAATAATATTAATATTCCCCCCTTCTTTCTGCCTTTAGAAAATTTTCAAAAATCTTTAATTATTTTAGCCAAATAGCAAAGAGGGGGATATTTGTATAACCTAAAATATGACACTTTATTTCTAGATAAAAATCCAACAGAATCACGAGGGGGTGGGGGGAGAAAGGAGTTTCTTAATGAAATATGACAACAGTTAACCCAGAGTAGCGTGTTTGGTTTTGAAAAATGCACCGAAGGCGAGCAGGGTTCGATTCGAAGCAATTGTTTGTTCTGCCTTGCCGTCGTCGTCAAGTGGGTGTGAAAGTTGATTTGCACTGAGTCAGCCAGCCTGTTTTGTTAGTGTTGGCACCCACCAACTAATATCGACTTGCCATATGGTTTCAACACCGCTGTTTATATAGGCAAATGTCGCTCCCTAAATAACTACATACTCAAAAAGTTTCCTAAACTGTCAGAATGTGCGCGCGTGCGCGGCTGACGGGTGGGGGGGTATGGATGTAGATAACAAGAACAACAAAAATAAAAAAAACTGTTTCGATGAACAACAACAAATGAAACGATATTAAAATGAAATTTTCCTTTTTTTTTAAAAAAAAAGTATACTACTATATCAAACATCATTGAAAAAAAATTTGCTTAATGAAAATAAAATCCCAAGTTCAGTTTTTATTGCCAACAAACCTATTTACCAACAAAATGTATCTAACGTTAATTTACGCTTTGTCAAAATAAATGTTAGAGAGAGAGAGAAGCAGTATTTTATTTGTAGGTGTGTGTGTGTGTAATAAACTAACAAATTATTTCACTTAGTTAATTAACCCTCCCTCATCTTGTAACACACCACATATATGTATATATATATATGTATATATATATATATATATATATATATATATATATTATATATATGTCGGTTTCGTGACGTTTAAGCCGTTATGCAACACACGTATATGTATGCATGTATGTGTGTGTATATATATATACACATATATTCTACAGGGGTTAATATTTCTAATGCCGAAACTACTGGCCTGCAATTTTAGGCAAGGAAGTAACACGGTTTGCGAATGGACATATGTTATGAGATGGACAATAACTGTTTTAAAGGGTCGATCGAATACTATGTAACAATGGAATTAACATTAAAACGAATTATTATTATTATTATAGAGCGATGCAGGTGGAAAAGACAGTTAAAAAAAAGACAAAAATATAGCGTTTAGAGGTGCTAATTAATTCGTTGCTACATAGTTTGAGTTCGATTCCCGCCGGGGGACGAGTTAATTTCTTTTCTTTTTATTCCATTCTGATTACATCGATGAACATAAATGAGTTGGATATCAAAGTGGGATTGATTCAATCGACTTTAATTCTTAGGAAAAAAACAGAAGAAGAGAATGTCGAGATGTAGTCTTGTAGCTTCATAATAATGATAATAATACAAAGAGAAATGGCTTTTTTCAACATGGAACAACAAAAACACGATCGTTTACTTACCTTGGAAAAGCATCAAAAAACCAAGTGCGTTTTGTATCCGGAAAAGCCAAACGTACACCAGAGGTAAGAGGCGAATGTAGGATAACAGCTCCAACTTCAAATCTCGAAGCGAGATCCACGGTCGGAACTGTTCCTATACTTTGTCCGTACAAAATGACATTTTGTGGACTGATGCCATAACGAGTCCGCAGGGCTTGTAAAGCCGCATCAATATCCGAATAAAGATTTTTCTCCGAAGGTTTTCCTGAGCTAGCTCCATAGCCGGAATAATCGTAACTAAAGATATTACAGTTGATTCTAGATCCGAGTCCGATATAAAAACTACTCATTTGTCCTAAATCGACTGCATTTCCGTGGCTGAAAAGGAGAGTGAAACGAGCGTTGGGTGAACAGCGAACAAACATACATGAGATTCGGTTTCCCCGTGTAGTTCTCGTCATGAATACTTCGATACAATCCAGTTCTTTTTGCGAATACTGCCACTCTGCTCTCTCTGTTAGATGCAGACTGTACCGTGAACCCGTTTGGTCCGATACTAGAGAATATGTCGGTTCTGGAGGCAGAAACGCCAGTTTGGCAGCGATACGGGAGGGACATGGCGGACAGCAAAAAAGACAACAAAGCTCGCTGAGAGAGAGGCCGTTCATAATACCTTAGGTTTGGGGGCCTAAGAAGATGGTATTTGAAAAAAAAAAAAATGAACAAACCAGGCTGTTGAGTACAGACTAAGCAGGCACACAGCCACTTTTAAGACAACCACGACAACGTAATGTAGAACATTCAATATACAAAGTATAACCTAGACATGAGACGTATTCAACTGGAAGCGAGTAAGACGACTATTCAATATGACGTCACATGCCATCGACGGGAAAACGAGTTCGACTGCATAGCTCACCGAACCCACATCCGGTATTTCCTAATAGTCACAAAGAGAGAAAAAAATAAAAAAAGGGGTTTTTCTCCCGAAATAAATAACTAGTGAAATATTTGCAAAGGAAAGATAAAATAATGAAATATCTAAGCTAATTAATTACGTTAAATTAAGAATAATGTTTTTTTTTTTTTAAATGTTTCCGGGTTACTTGTGCATGACGTCACTTCCGTAATGTAATGTCCATTAGGGGAGAAGAAGCACATGGTTGATCTTGGCTCCAGATCCTTTTACAAAAAATAACAAAAAAACAAAAGTTTAAGATGAGTTCACAGAAAGGTAATGTAAAGAAAGCTGGGCCACCCCGTCACAGAAATAACACAGCTTTTAGAAATAATTTACACGATAACTGTAACAAACAGAAAATGATAAATTCTTTGGAAATTACTGGATTGTGTGTTTCGTGTACTAAAGTGATTGAATGGAAAATAAAATATAAAAAGTACAAACCTCTCACAAATCCTAAAACTTGGTAAGCAACATTCTCGTAATTTTACGTCTTTTGTTCTTCCTATTTAAATATGTAAATCTGCTTCTATTTCTCCTCTCTTTTATTAAAATCGGTACTACTTAAGAATCGTAGTCCCAATGTACGTCTACGCTCCGTGTCAACAATCCTTGCCAGCGATAATGTTGATGATAATAATAATTGTCCAAATACGACGGGGTGGTCATCCTTGGACTGTGTTCCACTGTAGGTCTATTGTATTAGGAATGATATATATAAAGGTCATCCTCACGCCTATATTTATATATATAGGCAGCGACCTGAGCAAATGCATAAATAATGCTGCTTGTAATATATGAATGTTAAAAACAAATTCACGCGTGTATTTTACATTGATATTCTGGAGAGAATCAAAGTAACTTATATATAGACAGTTGTGTATAAAAAATGTATATTTAACAGCTTCTATCATGAGCAATCTTTACCAGCAGCTTAATACGCGCGTTGACAAGGATGGTTTACACGGAGCGTAGGCGCGCGTCGGGACCACGATTCTCAAAGCAGTACCTTAAATTCAAATAATTTCTAAAAAAAAAAATAATAATAATAATAACCACTACTTTTGAACCTTTAGCTTAATCACATTTTAATTAAATACCTTTTTGACTGACTTCCTATTGAGACGTAGCCACCGGGAATTTTTCTTGGAATTGCTATGAAGGCAGAACCCAGGGCAGGCGCCCGATTTTATATATATATATGCATAAGGCCTAGACTGTTTCAAGGGTGTACACAAATAAACGACCTGTTCTTTCTGTAATTATGCCAAAATTATTAAGTTACACGAACAATCGAAAAGAGCATTTATTAACAATAGTTTCGCAGCCAAAATCTAAATTCCAATAAGAACTAGAAATCTGCATTGTTTCTGATTATTCTGTATGTAGTCTTTGTTATCTCTGCAATAATGACTGTCACCTTCTTGGGTCACCAAACCCTTTATGGGCCAACGATGGGGGCGTGTAATCGATTTATTAGAAGTAACGGTAAATTTATAGTTTCATACCTGACTCGATTTCAGACATATTTCTTATTTCTTTATTGCCCTAGAGGGGACAAACAAGACAATTTTGGCCGGACTAGTCGATTAGATCGACCCAGTACGTGACTGGTACTTAATTTATCAATCCCGAAAGGACGAAAAGCTAAGTCGACTTCGGCGAAATTTTTCGGACAAATTTCTAGAACTTGTTGCTGAAGTGTATTGTCATTGAATTTTAGTTTGTTTGTGAAATTCCCAAAGGAATTTGCCAGCAGATAAAAAGACGAAAAAGATTTCGCTGTTATTTCTAACAAAAAATTTCGGAAATTTAAGATTAATCTTCGACCTCGGTTGTAACCCTTTAGTTTAACTTCTATCTATGATGACCCTTAAAACGAGGGAGGGGGGCGTATACAACAAGTATGTAACACATTTCTGTGTAGTTTTGAGTTACTGGCAAAGCAATGTCACTTTGTCACACTTTTCTTCTAAGGTCAGAGCAACAACAAAGCGACATTTGGTGTGAAACTGTAAGTTTACCGAAATAACAGCCAAATTTCCATATTTCATAGTGTGGGTCCGTTGTGTCTTAAAATGACAAGATTCGTTTTCGATAATGAACCAACAGGCGATCCTCTGATCTGTTAGAAATAGTCACATCCTCCTCACAAGCTGCTCCCTAACGCATTACATACATCGAATAATAATGATGTAGTCCTAACTATAATTATAAAAAACTGGGTGATCACGAATAGAATGAATGCCTTTAGTCATAGATCTGCTCGATTAGACTTCATCTGGGTTCAAATAACAGCCTTTTAATAAATGCTTTCAAGTCTAGAAGGAGGTGATATTCTGACTATATATAACATATACCTCCGAATGCTTGCTCGATATTCTAGAAATGGTAGCTAACTCTTCCTCAAATCACAAACCACAGTTCCAAACGAGACAGGTTGCGTTAGATAGCGCGGGGGATATGCGTCTGCGTGCATTAAATCTTAACAAAAAAAAAAGAAGACGAGTTTATGGTGGTTGGATTACTTTGCATAGAATCAACTCGACCGAGACAACTCGGTTGCTAAAATAAATATTAACAGAAAAGTAAACATACGGAGACACACCATACGTGTGTAATATTACATATCCTCTGCATTCATTTATAAACATAACATAGGCGCAGGCGTGTTTCGTGTGGTAAGTAGTTTGTCTACCAGCCACATGGTCCCGGGTTCAGT
>JACXVO010018758.1:21891-36374 GCA_015501135.1 Hapalochlaena maculosa
AATGTATATGAATTATAAAAAAATTATTATAAATTGTTAAAGTGGCCGTCTTGTATAATGTTATAAGGAGATTTTTTCGAATATGTTTTTCGTTTACGTAGTAAAGCATAAACGTTATGTGTTATGATAATGATATAGATATAAATTATGATATAGTATAAAGAAGTATAATGTAAAATAGATGTGAAGTATAAGCGTATGTATATATATATATATATATATATATATATATATAAAATAGTTTGCTCATAAGGTTTCTGTTAGCCTAAGAATATAGATACTTGCCCAAGGTATTATTCAGTGGGACTGAACCCAAGACCACATGATTGAGAAGTAAGCTTCTTACCCACACAGTCACAAGTCTGTGTGTGTATGTGTGTGCATATATTTATGTTTGGATATTTATAAGACAAATATGTTATTGTTAATACTACTGTTATTGTTATAATATGATGTTATTTATCATTAATACTTTACTAGAGTTGATACTGAAATTACATTTTGGAAATTTCCTGTTTTATCTGAGGCATTGTTACTTTTATTGGTACCAGCACAGGAAAACATGCGCATCAATAGAAGCATCTGAAGACAAATATTGATACAGTGATAACTCAAACCTAATTTGCAAATATTGTTAATGCATTCAGAACTGCTGGGTTTTTTGTTTTCATTGCTGATTATTTTATGATTATCTTTGTAACTGTTTAACTTATCTTTATTTTATTCACTGTTTTTTTATTTTCTTCAAAACTTCAATGTGTAATAAACATCGAAATTTGGGAAGAAATATAGAAAAAAAATTCAAATCTCATCAACCTTGATGAGAAAAATTTCTCTCTAAAGCAACAAATCCTAAAATGATTCTTAATTACTCTTAGTAATTACTGTCAATGAAATTATATAGTGTGAAGAATTGCAACGACTGAGTGAATAGGGCATCAGTTTCTCAGCTAATGAGTTGGAAGCTCTTATTTTTCTCAGCTATTAGACTCTAAGGAAATTTACAAAGTAGAGGAGTAAAGAAGGAAAACAAAAATATAAAAAGAACCAGCAAAAATAAAGAAAAAAGAGAAAAAGAAAAACTATACTCAGTTATAGAATATCAGATAAGTTAGAAACTGGTAAGTAATTGGTGGTTAGCTGTGCCAAAGTTTGACTGTTTAGCATTTAAACTGGCCATATTTGGCCAAAATATTCTATCCATTTCTTGTTCAAATTGACCAGATCCCATCCATCTCTCATACTTACCCTACAATGTTAGCCTTATCATATGATAAATTCGAAACAATGTGAATATGAATAAATAAATGTTACACGACAGAATAATCTGAATGCTAAAGGGTTAAACCAGACTTATCTGGTCAAAATATTTTTTTTATCTTCAAATCAGCCAAATCTGGCTTCTCATGCCTACCTTACAGTGCTATTTTAAAAATAAACTCTCACACCATTGAAATCTCACCGCTATGAGATAATGCATGATCAATTCAAAACAATATGAATAAATAAGCATTGCATTTGGTTAAAATAATCTGAATGCTGAAGGGTTAATGTTTTCAAGACTACAATGGAATTGTATAGAAAAAATATAATCTATTATTTTTTAACACTCAAATGGAAACTAATGGAGTTGGTTATTGATAATATTATTGAATAGTAGTGGTATGCTTATGTGTAAGGTGAGATTCAGCATGGACTTATACGAATACCTAATTATAAATTTATAGATATGTCACAAAATGTTTTGTAGCACTTTTTAAACTGGAAAGTGTTGTTTTACCTGGAGAAATAAAAGCCCTAACCATTTGTCAGTTATCCAAAAATTATGTCTTTGATAGTATTATTTTTGTTGGTTATAAAGTTGGTTTTAGTGATTATGGTGATATTAATAATGATAGAAAGATGATAATTATATATGCTGATAGTCATAAACTTTTAATTAATATTCTCACTTGATATGTGCATCAGCTCAACATTAAATCTGATGCCTACCAGATTGATAAAACTTGTAGTCATTGAGAGAACACCTATTCAGTTGTTTAAGCTGCGAATAGTAGCCAAACATCCATTAATGCTCCTTATTTTATCATCATGAAAAAGAGAAAGACACATTAAATTATATAGTCTTAGTAACCTTTACATAATATGGACCGGGCATAGCTAGTATCCCTTTGTTCATAGGTCTACTTGAAGCCAAACAATAACTCGAGAGCAAACTAGCTAGAAGAATTTACATCGCTGCTATTTTTTCTAGTTTCTGTTGTGTAAGGTTTTATTCCACTTAAAGGTATTGGATAGAGTATAATTCATATTGTGACTAAGGTTTATAGTAGATGCCAGTCTCATTAATTCTTTAAAGTGCTTTCTTTTTCTTAATTTTGTTTCTAAATGTGGCTTAGTTGTTGAGAAAACTTTGATAATCACAATTTTCTAATGGTATCCTAATGCTTTCTTCCTGTCATATTTGCAACAAGTCTTGAACAATGATTTTTATTAATTATTTTTTCTCAATAATTAATATTAAAATTTAATTTTATAATTTTCCAATCTACTTCATAATCTAATAAACTTTTAATCTTTATCATACGTTATCAATTACTATTGATTTTTCTGAATGTAAACTCAGTTGAAATGAAGAAAAGTATTTTAGTGATATAAATATTAAGATTTAATGCATGCAATTGCTGATGAATGTATTTAATATGCATCATACATTTTCTGTAGAATTTTAAGATCTTCATCAGGAATATGTGAAAAGCAAATAAGTTTTCTGAGTGGCCAGCATTATATGAAAATACATTTTTGTTGAGGCTTTCTAGTAATGATTAGAAAAATTTCAAGTGTTCTATGGATATAATCTAAATCTGAATTTTTATTCAATATTTAAAATCATACTAACACATTTATTTGAATGCTGTTTTCAATTTAGCTTATGAGAAAGGACAAAAATATATGAATGAATGAGATAAAATAACCAGAGACACCTGCTACATGAAAACCTCATAGGAAAATGAGCATGAGCATTACTTGATAGTTTACTTTCATTTTGTTTCTTTTTTACATGCAGTTTTTTATGTTAACATGAGTTAGATGAAAATATTATTGAGGCCATGCCATTCTTGTCACTAATTCTAATCTGTTTTTAAGGGATCTCTTATTTCACACATCTTTAAAGGTGGAAAGTCTGTGAATGATTTGATGACAAGAAATGCAAGCAGTATCACCTCTTAAAGCTCAGTAATTTTTGGAGAAGCACAGAAATATACAAACAAATAACACACACACGCACGCACACGCACACACACACACACACACACACACACACACACACACACACACACACACACACACACACACACACACACACACACACACACACACACACACACACACACAAGTGTTGCGAAGAATGTTGCAGTGTTGAAATATGCATTTCATCAAGCTGTACTTTGAGATTGAAAGAGCAAATCCTATATGCAATAGACCTTTTCCTGCAATGAGATCTGGACAAAGGGCAACAATGGATTATTGACTGGAAACTCAAGCTGGCTGTGAAATAGTGCACCACCATACATTTCAGGAAGAAAAGCCCAACTTTTAAATGTTCCCTCTATAACACCAACCTTAAGAAGTCTGCTGGTGAACATGACCTGGGCATTAATGTCAACACAGATTTGAGCTGGACAAACCACTTCTCTAAAATTGTCAAGAAGGCCAAGTATGTTTACATCACTTAATAATAGTTGCTCTCCATCTATCTGTTTTAGGTTGTAAATGATTCAGATATATTTACGTTTGAAGTTTGCATTATCAGTCTTGATTGATTGCTTAGCATGTCAATCTCCTGGAAACTCTTCAGAAACATGCAACCAGACAAAAACCTGCCATCAGGCATCTACCACATTCTGAACATCTTACTTCATTGGTTATGGACACATTGAATCTCCAATGTCTAGCAACTGACTTGGTAGACATCCATAAGATTATCTACCATCTTTCCAACCACAAGCTTGGGCACCTTTTTGAATTCCATATATCTGACATTCATGGATATGTTTTACAAAATCAATGAACAACACAACAGCCATGACTCCGGAAACATTTTTCTCATTTCCTGAATTGTTGAATCATAGAATAAACTACCTGGCATCAGCTGTTAGCTATCAAGACACTACATCTTTCAAAACTTCCATGATTCCCAAAATTTGCCAGCTGTACACCTGATATCTCCTTCTTTTAAACAACTCATTCATTATTCACTTCCTGTGCATTCTATGTACTATTCATCCACTTTTCACTACTTTTTCTGATGAGTTGTAGTGCACCTGATCACTGTAAACAGTAAGCTTATTATTATATATTATTATGTATCACAAACAAGATTCAACTTCTAATAAAGACTCATTCTAATAAAAGGCTGGAAAGCAAATTATGACATTCCTTAACCAAACTGTATAACTACCCCTTATAAACACAATTATTGTAAATACACATGGAAAAAATAGAATATTGTGTTCTCCCATAATAGTTCCACTTGTTTTCTTGCATACCGATTATAGTATTATGAAATTTCACAGGAACTTGTATAAATGACATAAACACTGAAGCAAACATTTTATAATCTACCATTCAATTCAATAAAGGAAAAAAAATTCCCACAAATTTCCTATATCTGTATATATTTACAATGCCTCAACCTTATAAATGTATTGTTACATAACATCTTAATTTTAAAGCATGTAATAATAATGATGTTGATAGTATGGAAATAATTTTGGACATATGACAAAATCAATAGTATTTAGTTACGTTTCTTTATATTCCAAGTTCAAATCCTGTTGGTGTCAACTTGGTCCTTTTTTCTTCGGGGTTTGATAAAATAGTACATATTAAGTACAATGTTTGACTAAATTGACTATATTCTATCAGAATTTCTGACTTTGTAATTAAGCTAGAAACTATTATAATTATTATTGAGTAGGGAAGTGGTAGAGTTGATGAAGAACCAAACTAAATGTTTTACACTATTCAGTTATGTCCCTTTATGTTACTTGCCAGGATTGATAGAGTGCCAGACAAAATGCCTTTCAAAAGTTGTTAATTACATGTAGTATTTCATTATATACTGAGTTTAAACCCTTTCACAGTCATTCAACTTAATCAAGTGCACCTATCTTTACTTTCAGACTCAATAAATTAAGTACAAGTAATATACTTGGGATTGATTAAAGAAAATGTATTATTTTACAAATGTTTGGCCTTGTAAAAAAATGTAAGTGTAGTGAAATGGTAGAAACAGTAAACTACTAGAATGGAATGTCTGTACATTTTCAGTTTAGATTTTGATGCACCTGGTTTTGCCCTTAATACTTCTACAATTTTTAAAAAGAATACTAGAAGCATATTTGGATTGATACTATTAAATTTATACACCTTTGCTACAAATTTGTGGCTTTGCATCAAAATTAGGTACCATTGTTGTTATTCTTTTATATTATCTAAATTGTTGTTTTAATTTCTTGCCCACATTAAATTTTTTTGGATAACATAAGAGTATTTGTTCTCTTGATATAACAACACTTTAAGAACAAATATACTATTACACTAGTGGATGACTGTGCCAGCAGTAGTGAGAACAGTTTTATAACAGTTCATTGTTTTACTTTAGAATTTTGTTCAGATTATAACTCTGCTTTCTTTACATACTACAAATATGTTACATAAGAAAAATTCAATATATACAGTTATATATTTCTACATCAAACTGAATTTATATGAAAGCAGCATTTCTAATTCTGTAGGCCATTTTGGTTTATAAGTAACAACCAGCAACTGTAAAATCTTATATAGGCAAGATAAGTTACTGATTAAGTTTGGTGAGGAACTAACTAACTACTATCTAGTCATCAGTAGGAGTAACACTGATGAAGATCGTATTTCTCTCTTTTGACTAGCATTCCATCTTATACCCTTCTTCCACTCCTCTATAATAAAAATCTTCTGTATGTATCTTATTTATTTACACTCTCACCTATCATAGCAGAGAGTGAAGTGAGGTTGAAGGATACACACATCTACACAGTTTCAGCTGGTAAACCAACAAGATATTAAAAAATGTGAGAAATATTAATTCAATATTACTCTCTCAAACAAACAGGATTTCGTTCCATAACTTCTTGAAGACATTAAAGTGTTTTGTAGACAAAGACAAATTTGATAACATTTTATCAAAACATTGATAGTGTTCCAGACTTACCTGTTTCACACTTTATGGTACTGTGGCTATGTTAGGAATGATGAGAAAGAAACCTAATTTTTGTGTTTCTTCATAGATCAGTTCACAAACAGTTTACTTTTGTTGGATATATTACGTTTTGGCAAATTCTAAGAATCTAATTTTAGACTATTTTTCACCCCTTGGATTACCTGCCTTCTGAATCAAAGAAAATCAGTTAAAATGGTTGAATTCAGTAAAAAACATGCAAGTCGTGTAAGTATATATAGATCATTGCTAGTGGTTATAACTTTCATAATATGAAATTTACCTTGACTTTAAATCCAATTCATTTTATTGAAATAACCAAAAACTTATTTTATTTGTATATTCAGATTTACTACACAAACAATAACATATCCAAATACAAAAGCTAATCTGAAATAAAATTCTACAAATTAATTTATATATACATATTTTGTAAATAACTTTAAAATTTATATTTATTATATTTATAGCCAGTTCTTAAAATAATATTTTTTCAAACTGTGCATATCTTCATATTTTAGTTATTTAGTCACTATAATATAACAGGTTAAAAGTTTTGTAATTTTAAAAATTTAATTATAATGAAAATATCTTATATTACTTTTAGAATGTATACGAAAATAACAAAATTGATTAAAATTTAAAACTAACCTTTTTGAGAAAAACTATTGCTCTTAATATATTTATGTAGCTCTTTGATGGTGTGATGGTGGGATAATTAGATTTGATAGTTTTGATTTAGGAGAAAGTTAACTGTTATGGCCTATTAAGGCCCACTTAACCCAGTAAAATTGGTGGGATCCTTCAAAATGTGAGTTTTATTGATAACTGTTTTAGCCAAATTAGATGACAAGTGTATTTAGTCTTTTAATAACACTTGGAGCAAGTGTCTTCTTGATTCAGGCCAAACAAAGCTTTGTGCATACATTTGATAAATGGAAACTGAAAGAAACCCATCGTGTATATGTATGTAATGTATATATGTATGTATCTGTGTGTGTGTATGCGTGTTTGTAAGTATGTGTGTGACACATTGTGTTTGTCTTCCATTACTGCTTAAGGATAAGACATTGGTAGAATAAGTACTGGGTTTAACAAAAATAAGTACTAGGGTTGATTTGTTTAGATAAAAAAAAAACTTTGAGGCCGTACCTCAGCATGGTCACAATTAATGAGCTGAAGTAACTAAAAGATAATAAATTAGTACATACCAGTGATAAAATTAGTAGTACATAAACATGCGTAACTAAAAACTGTAAAACACACTAAGTTCAGATTCTACAAAGACATTGCATTCCTTACTTTGTTATTGATTAAATAAGTATTAACTGAGTGGTAGAGTAAATCTAATCTACTTCACTCCTCTCACACACAAAACTTGTGTTATGAACCTATTAGAAATTAGTATTAAATTGCTACGCAAATTATTTAAAAATAAATTATGTATATAAAATAAGTTAAATAACATTATTTTCTTTTGAGTTTATAATTTTTATTGACATCATTATGGTTATTTTTGATTACTGAGAACATTATTGTCCTATTAACAGTAGTCATCTAAACTTGTTGATTTATGTTATGCTTTTTTATAATAAAAGTATAAACATATATAGGTGCATGGCACCTTGAGCAAGTGTTTGCCACCTTCAGCTGACACTTATTAAAGCCTCGTAAGTGGATTGTAGTTGACAAAAACTGAAAGCTTACCATATATTTGTGTGTGAGTATGTATGTATATGTGTGTGTGTATATATATATGTGCGTGCGTGTGTGTGTGTGTGTGTGTATATACATACATGTGTATGTATATATGTAAATAGTATATGTATGTATGTAGGTATACATGCATGTATGCATATATTTATGCTTGTATGTCTTTATGTTTGTGTTTCCACACCCCCACTACTGCTTGACAGCTGATGTTGGTTTGTTTATGTCACTGCAACCTATTAGTTCAGCAAAAAGAAAATGATAGAATAAGTACCAGACTTACAAACACATACTGGTATTGATAAGTTTGATTGTGCCCTTTCAAGGTGGTGCTCCAGCATGGCCATAATCCAAGATTGAAACAAGTAAAAATAAGGGATAGAAAAGCAAGGCAGTAACAGGAAATCCATATCAGTCAATCATTATGGTATGGTGTCTTGTCTGTTGGACATAGGTTTTTACAAGTTGTGCTATTGTATCTAGTGGGTTCAGAACTAGTTCAACTTTGAAATGGTTTAATTCATAATTATTGGTTTAGTTGCTCAAAAATCTTACTGGATTTCACCAAAATATTTTGATTTAAAATATACCAAGAATACACACATGAATGTGTATATATATTATATATCCCGTGCAATTAAAACTTATTTAAATCTGAAATTATACATTCAAATTATTTATTAGCTGTTATAATGTGAATATTTGATATTTAGTAGACATGCACTTTGCATGTTTTAGTGCAAAGACCCTATTAGACATGTTAATGATCAGATGACAAATATTTTGTTAAAGAATTTCTTGCCAAGTTTCATGTAGTAATCTCAAAAGATCTGACTTTGAAGATGCTTTCTTTTTCTTTTTATGAACTGTCCAGTCTATTATGTTCCAGAGATGTTCAATAGGGTTCATATCTGGTGACTGGCTTGGCCATGGAAGTTTTTTGATGCTATTCTTTTCTAACAAATCTTGGGTCATTTTAGCTATGTGATAAGGAGACCCATCTTCCATAAATAAAGTGTTTTGGTTAATCATTTCACCACTAGAGAAGATTGGAAGGAGTCCTTTCTGCAATATGGACACCTATTTATCTGAGTTTATATTTCCCTCACACTCCACCATTTCTGATCAGTCATTACTACACATTGCTCCCAAAACCATCCCAGAATAGCTGCTACATTTCATTGTTAGTTGCAATCTTTTCACATCAAATTTTTTTATCTCAGAGTCTTCAGAAGTACACTCTACCACTTTCGGAAACCACAGCAAATCTGGACTCATTAGAGAATATAACAGTGTACTAAAATACTAGTGGCCTCTCCACCATCTGATTGATTCAATTTTTTCTCTGATTGATATTAGCTAGTGACTTCTTTCTTGCTGCTTTGCCATAGTAACAGAGTTTGTGGAGATACCTAACTGCAGTTCTGGGACTAATGCCAACTTGTTCTGCCATGTCAGAGGCCTTGGAATGAGGATTATCCACCACACTTCTCTTAACAAAGAGAAGAGTCCTGTCAGAAGACCCTGGTCAACCTGGGTGAGGTGATGTATCCTCCTTCTCTTTTATAGTGAATTGCACTATCACTCTATTAACTGCAGAAAGCAGGATCCCAAGATTTTCTGCAATTTTACACTAAGTCTACGTTCAGAATGACTCAGAAAATTGCCTCTTTGAGAGACAATTCCAAAGCTTCTTTTGCAAATGGCATGATTAAACAATCACATATACAACCTGAAGCATAAAAATGTTAATTAATAAGAAATTTAAACCATTACAAGTTAAAATAAACAAAATGATATTTATTTTATGGGGGGTGTCTATTTCTGTCATGTATGTGTGTGTGTATGCAGGTGTTGTATATATTTATTATATAATACACACACACACACACACACACACACACACACATACATATATATATATATATATATATGTATGTATGTATGTATGTATGTAGTCCATACCTCAACTCCTGATGAATTGCTGTGGCCCCTTCACAAGATACAGTATGTTTTGGATGTATTTTAGAATTGGCAGAATCTAATCTGCTACAGGCAGCATATATAGTTATGTATGCTTGGTTGTAAGAATACTTGTATTCAGCTTCATGTGATGTAAAGCTCTGTGGACATGTAGGCCATGTCGAACTCATCAGACACTAAAAGCAGAATGAAAATTTTGAGAAAAATTTAAGTTATCTTCTTGATGTTAGACCTCTATGGGTCATCTTAGGTCATGTGATATTAATGATGTCAAATCAACATCAGGTATTTTAGCATCATATGTTGTGAGCTAACCAGTAGAGGCCTGATACCTAAAAACTATCGCAATTTTTTTCTCAAAACTCTCCGGCTGCTAATAGCATTGGTAAGGCGGATGTGTACTACATGCACATGAAATTTTAAGTGATACAGCATAGAATCAAATTGATATTGGAAATATAACTCCTAGCAAATAAATGTATTCAGAGCTATTTTTTTCATTTCTTCACTCATATGTGTGTGTCTGTATGTGTGCATGTGAGTGTGTGTGAGTGTGTGTGTGTGTGTGTGTATGTGCGTGTGTGTATAAAGAATGTAACTCCTTTTATTTTGTTTCAGTCCTATCAATTACAGCTGTCAAGCATTTGGGGCATTTCTTGTACACCTCTTGCTAAAATCTACTTTCATTATTTAAATTCTCTTACTCTTTATTAGCTACTTCTGTTAAGCATGGAAGAGAAGAAACACCCTATCTTTCTCTTCAGTATTTGATAGGCTCTTACACTATTTCCACCCTATCCCTTTGACATAACAGTGAACAAATACACTAAACGCATTATCCTGTTCCAGTATGGCTGCAGTCAAGTAACTGAAATGTGTAAAAGAATAAAAGAATATATATATGTATGTGTGTTTGTGTGTGTGTGTGTGTGTGTATAAATATATATACATACGTACACACAATACATATGTATTAATGTATATTCATGGATATATATCACCATCATCGTTTAGTGTCTGCTTTTCATGCTGGCAAGGGTTGGATGGTTTGATTGAAAACTAGTAAGCCGGGGCATGGAGTGGGGCTGCACTCTTTTTCTCTTCTTATTTCTCTTTCTACTATTCTTTCAAAGCACTCCCTACTACTAATTAGGTCACTTAGGTGACTGAAGTTACCAAATTATTTCTACTGAACTGTCTAAAAAATTCTTTCATTGATACTGCTTCTGCTAACAATTCTTATGAATTTGCTACAGATAAAGTTGTTTTCTGTCAGCCTAAGTGTGATACCACTGTAGCTTTGTGCACCTATAGTTTACATTGGGTACAACATATGGGGATTTCTTATGCATCTGTTTACATTGGGTATACCTACCTGCCTACGTACCAATGTATGTACATACTTGTGTATTACATATCTACCTACCTACTTAGCTATCTTCTTATGTAATACTTGCAATTTGTTTGTTCTTTTACTGATTTTAGTCATTGAACTACAGCCATGTAGTAAAACACCTTTCAAAGGTTTATTTAATCATTTATATAAAATAATAATCTGAATCTTAGAACTTAATACTTGAATGTGATAGAAATATATCAGTACTTAGAAATAGTTATATACCAAACTCAAATCATTACTTATTTGAGTCTAGTAACTTATTCCACTGATCTCTATTTTACAAGCTGCTAAGTTACTGTAGAAAATGAGACACAACTACAATAAGCCACACCAATTTGTAAGATCATCTGAAACAGATCTATATGCTTGGATTAATATATTTATATAAAGGGCTGTGGCCTAGTAGTTAGGGTGTAGGCTTCATAGTCATTAGGTTGTAGATTCATTTCCACAACTGGTTAGCATCTCAATTCCATAAGCAAGGCACAGCATTCAATGTTGCTTCAATACATGAATATCAGTATTGTACTGACAAAAGCCTTTCTTCCTTCAACTGTCATATCTCCCAAGTTTTGCTAGATCAAAGGTGGGAGAGACAAAAGGATGACACACTACAGCATTGGCATCTAAAATAACTAAGGAAATCATAGAATAAGCTACCAGGTCACACTTACTTATAAATGAAAGCTAACCATACACACACACAAACAACCACAATCTGAGTATAAGTCTTTTTCTTATTTTTAAGCCTAAAAATGAGGAGCACATATTTATATGAGAATAAATTGCCACTTTTTTACAACTGACCAAATTTATGACCATATTTGGGACTGCATGACCTGAAGTTATACCTAGTGCCCCAAGCTAACTGATTTAGAACTAAGACTTTGAATTATAGTACTGTTATATGTTGCTATAATAGTGATGATATATTAAGTATTCATTGTATTTCACAAGTATGCTTTAAAGATTTAAATTTTATGTGACTTGTACAAATTCTGATACCTGTTGCATAACGGTTACGAACAATGGTTCACAGTAAAGTTGTTCACGTTATAGATTGTATTGATCAATATCTAACTAAATGCATAAATATTTTGTTCATGTATTTTTGATATGAAATAATCAGAAAATAAAATAGACATTTGTAGCAATGGAATACTACTTTCTCATTTTTATCATGACAGAAATTCACATTAAGTTATGTTTTACTTCATACTATATGTAGATACTACTTATGTCATTATCGGTGTCAATACAATTTACATCTCATGAAATTACATTTGTAGAAAACATATTAAAATACTGGAGTAGTTAAAAATGTTTTAATAAAATGTGAGTTTTAACAATACTGTAATAACAAGCAATGATGTTAAGTAATGACATTAAGCACATTTTAGTAAATTGATCATTTTCAGTTTTGGTTAGATTTTCTATTTGCCAAATTCAATTAAAGCTTCAACATTTATTTTCAATACACATGTGCAAATGCTGTTCATAAATTTAACAGTTTATGTTTCAAATAGTGGTGATTTACCCTTTTTTTGTAAAGTGGGGAAATCTGATTCTCTGTTGTTTATGTCAATGACAGCTGCCATGAAATCATTGTCTTGATCACCTTCAATAACATTGTCATCCACAGTCATGTTAATTTCGTTCCTCATTTGTAATGTTTCATTCTTTGAAAGATTTTGCTATATTGCTTTCAGAACTCTGCCAGGCTTCTGGTATACCATGATCACAAAAGTGAGAACCTGAGTCAATAAATGTGGCTTCACAGAATGATGTGCTTGTATCCATCTGCCAATTAGTAGTTCTACATGATGTGAACATGCAACCTCAATAAATCGTTCATACAGATGTCTAAGGATGGTCATCCTACCAAATATAATAGCAATATTAGTCTTTGTGGACTTCAATTCTTGTTGTACATCTCACTATCAATATATCTAAAAGCACTGTATACCATAAAGATGGCTGTTTTACCAACATTGCTTTGATCCAGTCATTTGTTGTATCTGCATTAAATCATTCCTTTTTGTGATCAAAACACTAGTCAGAAGAGTTCAAGGTCCAAGACAAGGTAAAACAGTATGTATACATATATGTTTACATGTATATTACTGAATGCTCAATAGTCAAGTTTCATTCCATCAGTACTTGTTACAAAAATTGAGCAGCCTCAGATGACCATCTGTTCTAATCAATTTGTGAACAATAACTCAGTTTGCATTTGAAATACAATTCAATTAAATGTTTTGGAAACAGTGCTCTTTGTGGATTTATTTGTTCTTTATTATTGTATTGAGGTAAAGTTGTATTTCCTTTTGTGGAACTTTTACTTGTTTTTTTTTGTTTTTATATTCTTCTTGATTAGTATTGACTATTCTGTAGCTGATCTGTTTTTTATCAGCCACTGAATTACTTCAAAATCAGAACCATGGTTCTGATGTTGATTTCAATGTGGAACCTTGGACACGATTCCTGATGGAACTTAGGTTGACATAAACTATCTGGAAGTCAATCAACTTTTGCCTATTTTTCCTTGGTTTAATAGCATCATCTGGCTTAGGAGACCTTTACTGAAGTCCTCTCTACTATAAGAGCATTTCAACAAGGTTTCTAGTTTGAGATCAATTTTGTATCTTTATACATTGTTTTCTACTACAACAACCCATTACTAATGGTTTCCTCTTCCAATCAGTCTTAGAAACTCAGTAAAGTTTATGATCATTCACACTCTAGCTGATTCATAAAAATATTAAGGCTCAAAACATAACCCAATGCTTGCTTTGGATTAGAATTTACAACACTTCAAACTCAGTCACTCAACATACCATTGTGAAATATTGCATTTAGCATGCCCTAGATATTTAAGATTATTTATTTATATCTAACATATGATTATATTAGCAAAGTATCTTACTTCAAATATCAAATGTATTAGCAAATTATTTCACACAGTGTAGTATGAAAATCTTTGGTACATTTTCCTAATAGAAATTTGGAACTCAACATCTTGATTTGAAGTATCTTCACAAATAACATGCTTGATCAGGTTACTTTAGAGTTTTGACTTGCTCCCTTCCTGTCTGTCTGTATGTTTCTCTCTCTCTCTCTCTCTCTCTC
>JACXVO010018758.1:69172-79303 GCA_015501135.1 Hapalochlaena maculosa
AGAGAAGAGAGAAAGAGAAAAGAAGACTGAAATGTGAGAGAAAAAGATAGGACAGATGTTGCAGTCAACACATGCACACACATACAGAAAGAGTAGAGCAAGAGAGAGGGAGAGAGAGAGAGGGAGAGAGAGAGGGAGAGAGAGAGAGAGGTACAAAGTACAACCACTGCTGCTATGATAGATGTATAGATAGAGAGAAAGAAAGAAAGAAAGGAAAAGATAGGACAGTCACTACTGCCAGTAGAGAAAGAAAGAAGGAAAATACAAATGCTACTATTGAGAGATAGATAGAAAGTGAAACAGTAATAAATGAATTGATTAAGTCAATTCAATTTGTCAGACAAAAATTAATTACAAAACAAAAAAATGTTTATATTTATGTGAGTGTTTAGTGCAAGTTGGAAATATGTAATCACTTCTAATAATACGAAACACAGTAATACATTGAAATCTTATTTTCCTTCTGGTTTTGATAACTTCTTTCAATCATAGAGTGATATATAAACTAGGCATTGCCAAAGATAATCTGGTATTTTAGACGGCTTGTAAACATTTTGTGTTTTCAGGAATACAAATCTGAATGGATAATTAATTTCTTTTTGTGTTTATAAATTAATTTTTAGTGACATGGAAATTTTTTTTCAATGTGTGTTTTAATCTTATTTGCTTACTTGTAAATATTCCCAACACAAAACAAGCTTTATAACATTGCTTTATTTACTTTTTCTGTTGCAGCATCATATTGCCTGGTTATGTGAAGCTTTCTGAACATTAATACCTATTGATTTAAATGAATAGGTTTAAGGTTTAAAAGATAGGGCTATATATTCCTAACAATAGACCAGACACAAATGCATTTCATCATCATCAAAGGAAATACAGCATTCAGTCAAGTGTGAAACCTGATGATAGACTGAGCAGATGACACATTGTGTCATATGACTGATTGGAAAGAGCAAATGTCTTATCATGTGACCAGTAGGCATGAGAAGAAAACATGGTGTTAAAATATTTATTTGCTCTCTATTGAAATTCTATGGGTAGTAGCACAGTTTTTCATTATGTTAAGGTTATTTACCAAGATTGAGCAGACAGAAACACTAAGTTAGGTTGTTTCAGTTGTTTTTCACTACTTTATTCAGTTGTCTTTTATTTTCCCCATGAATTGTTTTATTTTGAGAATTTAACTTTGAGGCAGTACTACTTACAAATAAATTTGAACTTAACTTAAATGATCGTTTAGGTGGTAGTGTTAATTGTTACTAGATTTGACACCACCACCTGGCCTCATGGTGTCTTTTGGTGAGAGTTCACTCTGTTGCAAGCATTTCTGCTAAGTCACTCCAGTCAGGGGATAATTTGATATTCGGATGTGCTCTTGATGAGCTGCGACAAAAACACAAAACAATATTATTTCTCCCTTTTCCTCAACAATTTAGGACCACTATAATGACAAGGGTTGCCCTTCCTCCTCTGGTTAAATTGTAAAGAAAAATTACAAATCATATAGTAAGAAAAAAAACAACTTATATTTATGCTCCTGTTCTTTCTTTTCTTTTTAACTGCTAATTTCATTACATACACTATAAACATTATTTAGATATTCAGTTATTTAAGTTGTTCTGAAATTTATTTATCTTCTTTTAAATACTTTCAAAAGTCAAAAGTTTGAATGGATTAAAAAGGTTTATCTGAATATCTATTTATAACATCTTAACCTTTTTAAGGCATAACAATATAATAAAACAATATATATTTTGATAATGCGTTTGTCAAGCAGTAAAGTAGTATAGTGACAATATTTGAAAATCAATGAACTAAATATGTCAACAAATATCCAGATTAAGAAACTAAGAATTCATTTATTTTATTTTAGTTTCATATTTGGTAACATTAGTTATTAGGGTCAAGTTCAATATTTTTATAATTTTCTACTTTTAAGAAATGATATCTAAATCATATCCAAGTTGTATTGCACCTGTCTGAAATCTTGAGACAGTGATTCTTAATAGTTCATCAACAGTACCGTTTTTCTGTGAGAACCAAATTCATCTTCCAATTGGGGTAATATTTTTTCTATAATCTATTGACTAATGATTAATTTTGATAGCTTAATTTAAAAAGAAAATTAAATTTAAATTAAATTTAGCTTAGGAAAATTTAAATTTCACCTTTCTTTTCTTTGGAGACAAAATATATAATACATGGCCTTTGTATATACATAATATATCTGTATATGAAATGTTTTGTTGAGGTTCTGCCTTAAAAACCATATTGTTAGTAGTTATGACAACTTACTGCTTTCAGATTTAAAAAAAAAATTTTTTGTACAGTATGATGCAATAAGATGGCTGCATGTTTACATTCGCAACGAAATAGGGGCAATCTTTAAATGCCAATGTATAATTCTTTAGTGCATGAATTAAATAATAACTTACCTAATATTTTGTTAGATGTCCTTTCAGTCTAATAACACTCAATTTTGCATGTTATATCACTCAAACTGTCTCTCGTATTACACTTTACCAACCTTTCTAACTTGCGATAATCACGCGTTGCAATTGAGAGCCTGCAACCGCTTCTCTTTAAGTTTTCTACAGAATCTCGCTTCAAATATCTTTTTTTACATCCCCAATTGTAGACTTTGGAATATTCAACAAGTCTGACACATATCTGATGGTTTTCCCTTCGTCTTATAACTTTCGTACAATTTCTTTCACACCCATACATATTTCCTTATCTTTTCGCCCCATCTCACTTTTTTCGTGTTTCGTATATATTATAAACAAAGCAGATGACAACAAAGTCACACGATTTCATGTCGTATGATGGGACATTTAAAAAATAAAACGAAATTACGATTTTTTAAAATGTAAATGACTTTATTTATAGCAAAATGTGTTTGATGCATATCGCAAATGTAAACATGAAGCCATCTTGTCTGAATACTTATTGCATCACACCGTACCTATAAAGACTCACCATCAAACTACATTTTACACACAACCGTGTTGCCTCCTCACTCTGTCCATTCTGTGTCTGTGACAATAGTCTCTATTTCTCTATTTCTCTGAACTAGTTAGTTATGATCACAGGCATGTTTATATGGTCAAAAGAATTTTTCTTGGATAAAGCATCTTATTGGACAAAGACTGAATGGCAGTCTTATTGCAATCACTGATGTCATTTAAAGGAGAATCATATTTTTAAAAGATATTACTGGAGAGTTAAGTAAGAAATCATTAACGGTACATCGCTGTGGATACAGTGCAAAATCTTTCATTGACCAATTCTGTATAGGCATGGGATATTGCCCCTGCCAACCTCTTGAATACTATACAGGATTGTGAAGTGTGATATGATCAAGTCAAGAAAATTCAAGTGGCCTTCATCAGATGAAAATGATACTAAAATTTATGATCTTACATATTAGTTACAGCTGTTCCTCACACCTTTTTCATGGTCGATTTATACAGGGATCTCCAGTTTACAATGGTTATTTTCACTTAGAGTTTCTAATAAGTTATAATTTTTCATTTGCTTAGAATTCTAATTTCTTACAAACTACCCCGCCTGTATTCTCTTCCATTCTGTTGTCTCTTTTCATAAATATTTTTGGTGTCATTTCCCCTACATACTTGCACTATACCTGTAGTTCAGTTTCTCTCTTCTTACCAGACAATCATTCCTTACTGTCTTGAGAGCTTCCATGTATATTTGTTTTAATGAAGATTTACCTTAATCATCTGTTCCTTTGTGCAGGCCATGATCAGACTTTTCTCTTTACTTCTTTAGTCCTCCATATTCTATCCAAGCCTTTGTTCTCATATGACTAGAATATTACAAATTATACATGCAATAAGTAATACGACAAAACTAAAATCTAAAATACATCATCATCGTAGTAGTTATTGCCATCAGCGTCATCGTCGTTGTCGTCATCACCACCACCACCACCACCATCCTCCTCATCATCATCATCATCATCATTTATTGTCCATTCCCCATGCCAACATTGATGGGATGATTTGACAGGATCTAGCAAGTTGAGAGCATGTGCTAAGTTCCAAATGTTTTTTGTGGATGGGTATCCATGCTAATATCAAGCACTTTATATAGTATACTGAATGCTTTATTTCATGGCATCAACATAAGTGAGGTCATCTTCCAACTTGCAAGGCTAAAGGGCCTAAAGAACCCTTCTATAACTGAAAGAAAATAGGATTGAGAAAGAAAGAGAGTGTGTGCATGTGTGAAAGTGTGCATGTATGTGTGTGTGTGTGATGATTTTAGGCAAGGTGATAGAAGAGAGTAAAGTACAATGAGGAACTTATTTGTAGCTGTGTTAGTAGAGATAATAATAAAGCAGACACTACTGAAGGCAGTATCACTGTCAGTAGGTTGTAGTAGAGAATAATTGAGTAGATATTTTGGGAGCTGGGGAGTATGGGAGGTACAGGAGAAAGGGAAAGAATTAGAGTCAGTAGTTAATAAGAAAGAGAAGGACAGCATAGTATTGGTGATGAAGGTTTCCGTAAGGGTGCCAGAGTTATCCCACATTATTAGGGTGAATATGAGCAAAAGATGTGAGCAGAATGGAATATCAAAAGAGATAAAACAAATGAGGGTAGTGAGGATCTAGTGGGGATCAATGAAAGAAAAAGAAATGTGGGGAGTAATGTAGGAGTAGGCTATGGAGGGAGAGATGAGAGAATGTTAAGGTAGCAGAGTAGCTGCTGGGAAGGACTGTAAAGCAAAAGGGAGTGGTAAATGATAGTGAGTGAGTAAATATTATGAATTGTAAGTTCTAAATGATAAGGTGAGGATTGAAGTGAGTGAGGAGCTGAATGTAGGAAGGAAGGTATTCATAGGTAGAGTGATGAAAATGGATTAATATACTCTCTTATATATACAGGCTTAGTGAAGGGAGGGGGAAGTAGAGTGATGAGGCTGATATGGATGGTGCAATTAATATTTGTAAGGTTTATAAGAGGTTAGGAGGGAAGAGATGAGGGGTGTGAGTACATTCACTTTAATATATATGTTTGTGTCTCTGTGTGTGTTGATCTAGGCATAGCTGTGTGGTTAAGGAGTTTTCTTTGCAATTGCATGAGTTTGAATTTAGTCTCATTCTGTGGTACTTCAGAGAGGGCATCTTCTTTTAAGACCAACTAATAGTTTGGTTGTTAAGTGGAATATGTTGGCATGGGTTGGAGGTTTAACAGGATCCATTAGATCAAAGAATCTACTGGATTGTAATTGCATTGTAATCCAGTATCTACTTTGGCATGATTTCTGTGGTTAGATGCCCTTCCTTATGCCAAATGCTTTACAAAGTAAATTATGTGCTCATTGCATGGCACCAGCTCTAGTGAGGTCATCATGTAGCTCACAAAACTAAGATCCCTTTTGATTAAGTGGACTACAATAGAGAAAGGCAGCTTTCAGCTTGGAGATGTGAGGTTAAAGTATGAAAGATGGGATCATAACAGATTTCTTGCTGTAGAGGGGCTATATGGTTGCTCAGATTATTGAAAGATAGAAGAGTATTGATGAGGTATCAAGATGGATCCAGAAGCTGCAAGGTGAATAAAAGAAAGTATAGACTAGAAAATAGAGAATGATGGTGGGTAGCAGTTGCAAGGGTGTATGTGGGGAATGAGGGTATGTTAAATATAGTGAATTGGTGAATATGATGAAGGAAAAGGGCTGTGGAGAGATTCAGGATAGATAGAGGGAAGGCAGAGCAGCCTAAGTGATGATTTTGGAAATTGGGTAGGGTTGATGGGTGAATGTAGTGAATAATGGACGAGTGAAAAGGTGATCAATGATGCATATGAAGTGGGAGGAAAGTAAGGAAGTGTAGGTGATGACTGGCAGTACAAAAGTGAGTGATATGCACCAGAAAAGTAATAATAATACAGTACACGGGGGTGGGGAGAGAAAATGATTATGTATGAATGGCTAAGTTATATGAGTGTCAGGGGAGAAACAGACATGGAGTGTGAAGAAAATAAGAGATGTATAATGGTTGAAAAGGAGAGGTAATTTAGTAACACATATGTGTGTATGTGTGTATACATGAATGTTGACATTCATGCACACACACGCACACACACACACACACTCACATGCACACACATTTGTGTGTAAACATCTCAGTAACACCACGTGCCCTCACTAAATATGAAATAATATACTTGACATAAGTTGCTTTGATATTAGGTTTTCTTGTAATGGCTGGCCTGGTGCTATAGCAGAAGGCTCATACCCAGAGTGACACGCAGTGGGTCTGAACATGGAGCCATGAGGTTTGGAAGCAAATGCCTTACTACATAGCCATGCCTGTGCCTCATGTTGAATCCGCCTTTAAAAGCATTATTGTTCAAGAGGGCAGTCATATCTATTACTAAGCATGCCTTTTCCATATTTTGTACTATTAACTTTGATTGTTTTGCTTTGATTGTCTGGCTAGTGTATACCATAAAATCCTGTAATGTCGTGGGCTCTTCAAATTCAGTGTCTGGATCTAGATGATGCTCATACTATTTTTTTTTTACATGAAGAGCTCCAAAACAGCTTCAGATCTTTCAGTAGTCAAACTTTATATTTTGAAGTGCCAAAATAAGTTGTACTTGGCACAATTATGTTTATGTTTTACTAAGTAACCTTTGCTGCTTTATCTTTAGCTATATATATAAACCAAAAAAAGTTAGGTAAATGATTGTTGATGAACTGTAAAGACAGAAAAACTAGTCAGATTAATCCCAACCCCAAGCTTGTGGAGGTACAACGACCCAGTGGTTAGGGCAGCAGACTCATGATTGCGGTTTCGATTCCCAGACCGTGCATTGTGTGTTTATTGAACGAAAAACACCTTAGCTCCGCACGACTCCAGTGGAGTGGGGTGTGGGGTCGAACCTGCTGTACTCTTCTGCCACAACTTTCACTTCTCTCTTTCCTGCTGTGTCTAGCAGCTCACCTGCAACGGACTGGCGTCCCATCAAGGTGGTAAACCTATATGCCATGGAACTAGGAAACTAGCTACAAAATGGTCCTCATGCGCCTAATTTTACTATAAGAGTAAATAAAAATGGATGTAATTCTATATGTATATGTGTGTATATGCATATGTATGTTTGTATGCGTCCATGTATGTATGCATGTATATACACACACGTGTGTGTGTGTATGTGTTTGTATATGCATACATACATGTACAGGCTTGTTCTAGGTTTTGTATATTATGGCCAAGGCTATAATAGAAGACACTTGCCCAAGGTGCCATGCAGTGGGACTGAACCTGGAACTATGTGGTTGGGAAGCAATTTTTTTATCATACCACCATACCTCCTGCATCTATTTAAGTATATAAAACCTTATGAAAGCAGTGTTTACAATATGGTCAGACCAAAGTTAAGAAATGTATAGTATGCCACATATTTCTTTCAAGATCTTTTAATTTTCAAATAAGGAGTTATGAGAATGTAGAAAGTTGAGTGAACGACTAGCTCAGCATGACATGACCAATTTGCATCGTATCAGAGAGCTTAATGCAGATGCCTGTGCAAATAATGCTTTTGAATTTTGACATTAGCAACAAATTGAATAAGTAGCAGTTACATATTGCAGTTAGTTTTTTTTTTCTTTTTTGAAACTTGTACTTGACTATTTTATTTTATTGACCTCGCAAGGACCACAAGCAAAGTTTACTTCCAGAAAAATTTAAATCAAAATGCTAAAGGGACATAACTAAATAAAAAAAAAACATTTCAATGCTTCACCTTTCTGTTAATCTATCAAACTACCTACCTGTACTGATAACTGCACCAATAACGATTATAAATGGTTACAATTTCTGTTTGCGAAATGTTTTTCATTTTAACAGTCATAAGATCTCACTAACAAATCAGCATAATGAAAATGTTCAGACTTAATTAGAATTTCCTCACTACCATATTGCATTTTATTAAATATTTTATATTTCTTCTCTAGACCTGTTGATAAGTGTGTCTTCCTGAATATTTTTGCTTCCTTTTCACATTCTTGTCTACCCATCATACACCTGCTATCATCATTGAACAACATTGACCGTCACTTGTTTTTAGAATTGTACATCATGTAACAATGAATATGTTAATGGTGATAATATTCATTAAATACACTAAATGATTTGGTGAATTGAGAAAATTACTGTCATACCATATATAAAATATTTGATTAGTTCTAAATCAAATTCTTTTTAATTTCCTTTGCATATGTGAAAAATTCTTTACTGAAAACAAATTTACCAAACCTCCCATTGTTACATATCTGATCAATTAATTCTTATTTCCCACTCTTTTGATATTATATACATGTGAAGCACGAGTAATGCTCGTACAACCTTTGATGATATCATCACAACCATTACTGCAGCAGATTCCACTGCATTTTGCAGCTTCCTTTTTTCATTCTGCTGCTTAAGTTGGCTTTACATCATTTGATTGATGCTGCTTGGTAACATTAATATTTGTAGTTGCATAGTTGTTGTCATTTTAGTGATGGTATTAGCAGTTGCAATAGTAATGGTAGCAAAAAAATAGTGTTTATTTTAGTGGCATTATTATTTTAAAAGATTTTACTCTCCATTTATTTTATTTTCTTCTTTCAATTTTTGAAGATATCTGCCACTTTAATTCGACTACCTTTTCGTATCAATGTCATATGATATTGACTATTTCTGCTAGAAACCAACATTACTGGCTGTAGTTTTACTGCTATCTTTGCCTTGGCAACGGTAGCATCAGCTTCTTCTGTCTGAACAGCAAGCCTCCTCTCAATGCAGCATTGATGAAGCTGGCTTTTCGGAGAGCCATGTTGGATGGAGAAAGTGGAAGGCAGAGAAGGCTACTGATTAGGGCTGGAGGTCAAATATTACATTATAGGATAGCTGGGAATAAATTACTTAGCCTGGTTCATGGTTTATTTTGCTTCCTGACATGATATTACAACTATTCTTTTGTTTTCTATTTTATACTTCCTTCTATAAAGAGAAAATAATCTGACTTATTTTTCATTAAGACAAAAACAAAAGCAAACACAAAATCAGAATCATAAAAACAAACAATACAAAACAATTATACTGTTATTCTACAAATAGACTTTGTGTTTTTATATTTTTTTCATGTTTAATCCTAACACAAGTGTTAGCTTGTGTCTTAAACATTTCATTTGGCTTTCAAAGAAAACCAATTATAGCTATATTCATGTGATCTGTATGTAAAATGACATCCAAATATAATGTATGACACAGAGAAACAGAGAATGGGCCGAATGCGGAAGATCCTGTCTGGCCTGAGTGACATTGACTCTCTTGTGGTGACTATTTTACACTTTTTTTCACAAAAAAAAAGAAAAAATACAATTAAAAAAAATCCTAATTTTAGATAAGCATGTTTTGAAAATTTATTTATTTATTTATTTATATACATTGCTCATTATATCTTTCTTTTTAGCTGGTTTTTCTATAAGATGTTTTATAAGTACCTGTTTTATGAATTTTACATAGATCGTCTTAAAGGTCACTACAAGTTGTAGTGCAGCTGATGCACCAAAATAATGGTATGGGAGTACATCCCACATGCTGGACTAATGGTTTATGTATAAATATAGCAATACCTTAATAATAATATGTTATTATAAATAAAAAGGGGATAAATATCACCAATATCTATTGACAACATGAACTCATTGGACATTATATGTGTTTGTCAGTGTATTTGTTTAAATTCGTTTTTGCTTTTATGTTTGTGTGTGTTTGTGTACACATTTGCGAGCATGCATGCATGTTTGTGTATGCATGCGTGTGTGAGTGCATGCATGCGTGTGTGTATGTGTGTGTTTATATGTGTTATCAAATAATTTATTTATGTAAACAAATGCTATTTTCAAGAAATAAATATGCTACCTTTCTCCAAGTAAGCAAAAATTAAGCATTTATTATTTTTTGTTAATATTGTATTTAGATACACTTCTCATTATTTTAATCTGATATATAATTTGATGCACACACTTGAGCACATTTGTATATAGTGTTGTGTGTGTATATATTATTTATATATATATATATATATATATATATATATATAT
>JACXVO010018758.1:271310-283200 GCA_015501135.1 Hapalochlaena maculosa
TATATATGTGTGTATATATATATATATGTGTGTATATATATGTATATGTGCATGTTTTTGAATGTATGCATATATGTCATCAATAAATGCCAGCATGCAAAACCAATGCATTAAATATTAATAATACATAGACACATAAATGCTCATGAGTTTATGTATGTATTTATGCAACGATGTATGTTTGTCTATATGTATATGTGTATGTACATGTGAATGTATATGCATGTGTATATGTATATATGTATGTGTATAATATATATATATGATTGTGATTCTTACAGAACTAGTTCTGTAACATTCTTGGAGAATTCACAAAATATTTTGTGGTCTCTAGGAATACAACACAGAACTAATCCTATAAGAGTCACTTATTAATTTTCTCTCTATTCAATATATTACATACCTTACTATAATTGTGCTTCCTTCCATTTCTGTTAGAATCGTTGACTACAATTTTATGAGAAATTTCCTTCTCAACTATACGATTTCTTGTTTGGTTCACTGCACTGCACCTTAGATAAGTGCTCCTATAACTCGGAACCAACCAATAGCTAGTGAGTGAATTTGATAGACTGCTGGAAGTTTGTGTGTTTGTGCTTGAACATGTATGAATATATTCTATGATTGCCACTGCATGGGTGAGATGATGATGTTGACATTCCTACTAGTTGTTCTGTGGTTTGAAGACTTCTGGAATGAAAGAAGTCCCTCTTGAAAACACATGTAAAGGTTGTTAACAAGAAGATCATCTGGCCTTAAAATCCTGCCTCAACACCCTGTCTAACTCATTCTAGCATGGAAAAACAGATGTTAAACAAATGACCAAATACATATATTAGCTAACATATATGTAAAATACACTACACATACACCAAATAAATGTCCCTTAACAAAGGCAGCTTTTAATAGTATATTACTGCTTAAATGCTGGGATAGTAATACAAGTATGCAAGTATAACATTGTCAAATCACATCATCTTTTAAGTGCTCATACATTTTGGCATGTGTGTGTGTTTGTTGGATTGGCTCTATAATTTATTTCCTGATATGAATTTTATTAAGATCATATATTTTCTTAACTGGTAATAGCTGACATTATGAAAGGCATATCTTGACGTAAATTCCTATGAGCTGGTATCTTTGACATTTTGATTATTGTGATACATTTGACTTTACTGTTATTGTTACTTCAAAACAATTATTTATGGTATTGAAGATTCAGCTACTATTGTGACATGTTACAATTATTATATCAATATATTTAACTTCAGATTCTTAAATGCAGTTCTATAGAGTAATAATAATAATAATCTTTGCTACTTTCAATATATTTTCAGGAAATATATTTAAATCTAATGCCTGAATTCTAAAAAGGAAATATGCTATAAATCATTGTTTTAGAAGTGATCTATACTCAACGTATGATACTGAAATATTTTTATCTTCTATCTCTCCTGTTTGAAACCTAATGATATATTTCACTTCATTATATAACGTATCCTAGAATTTTTACTTAAGTTTATTATGACAGTATATTAGACTTGACTCTTTTAAAGATATAATGTCCTTTATCAGCTTGTGACTTCTGTATTAACAGAATAGTCCATTTGGATTTTTATAAATGTTAATTCTGCTTAACAAGGAAAGAAATGATTTATGCATATATAGTAAGACTAATTTAAAATGTAATCATAATGACAAGTATATATATATATAATATTTGCGAGTTAGTAATTTAATGACAAATTTCTAAAAATTCATATTTCCTTGTGGCGACATATTAACCATACAATATCATTTAATATTGGAATTTTTAATGACGAGCTTCTATAATCAATATGAAAAAAAACATGACTCATTGACCTATTTGAATAGTCAGTTGACATTGATAATTTTATACTTATTTGAGTTCAAGCAATTTTAGACATTACTTATAGTATATTAATGGCCCTGAAGCATTTTAATTGTCATTTATGTCTAGTTATCTATGAATATTTATATTATGAAGGAGGCGAACTGTAAGAATCATTAGCATGTCAGGCAAAATGTTTAGCAGTATTTTGTCTGTTGCTAAGTTCTGAGTTCAAATTCCACCAAGGTCAACTTAATTTATCAATCCCAAAAGGATGAAAGGCTAAGTACCAGTTGCATACTGGGGTTGATCTAATTGACTGGCCTGGCCACCTTGTTTGTCCTCTCTATGTATAGTCCTTTGTGGGTAATAAAGAAAAAAACATTAGCACGTTGAGCAAAAGGTTAGCAGTATTTCTTTCTGCTGAGGTCGACTTTGCCTTTCACCCCTTCAGGGTTGATAAATTAAGTACCAGTTTGCATACTGGGAAGGTGTCAATCTAATCGACTGGCTCATTACCCCAAAACTTTAGGCCTTGTTCCTAGAGTAGAAAAGAATATTTATATTGTGTCAAATAATTTGCAAGGAAAACATTCAGTTTACTACCTATAAGGTCAACATTTTGTAGTTTTACTGAATTACTTGTTAAATTCTTCACTAAGCATTAATTTTGTTGCAATGATACCAATACACAGGACAGGAAGTACTGTATATTCCATTATTTATTCCACACATTGAAGATGTTTTTTAAACAGTAAACAAACTTCTTTCTCTAATACATTACAATAAAACACAAAAATTTCAATTTGCATGATTTCTCATCATGTTTCTTCACCCCTCTCTCTCTATCTCTTCTTAGAACACTATAACAGTAATTCTGTAATACAGATTTAAGTAAATACCTGATTTTCTATTAATTAATATTTAACACTCCATTGTTGAGAAGCTCTGAATCACTATTCAACTGCTGAGTTCAAGCAATTTTGAACATTTGCCAAATTTTATTACAATTCATTTGAAAACATAAAATGATTAAGAAACATAATTGCTAGATATGTCCAAAAAAGTTTTGAGTTGTGGTAATAACTGGAACTTATTTGTTCATTTTCCACAAGAACCTGACGATTATAGGCTGATAACAAAATTATAAATATATAAAATAAAATGCTGCATTTCCTCCCCACACCCTCACTAATATAATTTCCCTATGTAAAGGTTGGTGTATTTTAGGATATAGAGATTTTGAAACTGGGTAGATGTGTATCAGTGTAATTGTGTATGAATTCGTATTTTGAATGGTGGGCAGTTTGTATTCTGCTGGTATATGTATATGTTTAATGTTGGTTCCTTCTATTCTTTTTTTTTTCTACACCTAAATTCTTGAAAATGGACATGACTAAAAACAATGAAATACCCTTTCAAAGTGATGAAAAATAAGTCTACAAAAAAAAAAAAGAAAAAAGAAAAACTGCACCAACATTTTTACTATATAATATTAATGTTATTTGGGGATTGCTATAAAAAAAAATATTGCCTCAAGAATATTTTGATGTTTTTTTCTACTTGCAAAAGGTTTTAAAAATTGAAACCACATTAAACCCAACAAATTCTGAATAAAGTGCCTGTAATGTAATTCCTTATCAGTCATTATTTGGACTTCAGGCAAGTCGTCTTCTACCACATCATACCCCCTCTGCCTCCTTTGTACAGTAGATATAGCTGAATTGGTTCCTGGAGAAATAATCTGCATTGTTCTAAGATGCCTAGCCCGTCTCTCTCTCTCTCTCTCTTACCTTCAGCTTCTTATATTCACATCAACTTCCTGTCTCTAAAAGCTATACTGTTTCTGAGTTGATCAGTGTTGCTAATAAGAGACTATTCGTTACATTTTAACCTGGCAAATTAGACTTAAAGATCACGTTGTGGATTGTTTCAATCCCAGTATCCAGAAATGGATGATGTTGATGCTGCAAATAAGCTGACACCGAATATGGGCCACTGTGTCTACTGCCGTCATTATAGACAGAAGACATCACTGAGTCTCTCGACTAAGACAAATTATGTCGATTGGGCCAGTTTTCTATTTTAGAGCTTTCTTCATCTCCTACCGCCACCTCTTTCTGTTTATCTCCCTTTCTATCACCTTTATTTCTCTTTATTCTTTCCTGTTTAACTCCCCCTTTCCTTTACAACCTGTCAAAAATGGCTTGTAAATAAAAGTTTAATTTCAAATTGATATTTTGTTTTTTTCCTTTTACTGCCAATCATTTTTTTTCTCCATTCATTTTCTCTCCTATTTACATTACAGTAATAGTGGAGATGAAACTGACTCTTTAATAGCATCTTAGCCATTAATATAAAGCTAAAATCTAAATATTTTGATAGGACATAAAATAACAATCACTCAACCTTACATCAAGGATGCCATCATTTATAGGTAAAAAAACCTATCAAAGACTGGATAACACCTAAAACAAAGTTCTGAAAGCATTGAAGTAAATACAATCAACAAGGACTGCCATGTGAAGAAAAATTTAAATAACCTCTATCAAGACAACGTACCGTTGTATAGAAAGTAATTTAAAATGGTTTACAAAGGCAGAGGAGGAGATTGTGGTGGCATAAGACAAGTGAGGAGGATGGATGATGATACTTGGATTTTATATTCATAGCAATGTGATGCATAAAATATATTAAGAGTTCTGAATGGCCTAAAGGAACACAGATCAAGAGATGAAAATAATAAATAGAAGCAACAACTGATAGATTCAACATGAAAAATGCCTAGGGTGTATTTGATTTTAAAAAGTAGTACTACCTGAGCAAACTTTAAGCATCAATTACTAGTTTGGAAAAAAATATTACAGCTAATCTAAGTGATGTTAAGTTTTATACATACAAATATTTAAATACATGACATATTAGAGATTTATGTAGGTTACAAGAAAAAAAAAAGCAGTTTAATTAAGAACTCAACCAATGTGTCAAATTGCTGGTCAAATTTTACAAGTTGCACTTAGCATCTCTCATTTTTTAATATCCTTTATAATTTGTTATTGTAGAGAAAATGCATAAGTATTGTAAGATGGGGATTCAATTTGATTGGTACTTTTCTTTTTAATTGATCCAGGCAGATTTGAACTCAGAATTTAAAGGGATTTAACCAAATACTACGATTGTGGTGATGCATTGATTTTGATGTCCACTGTCCTTATAATGAAATTTCTATTATACTATTTATTCAATTAATAAATCCAGAAACAAGTAATTCTTGAAAGACCTTGATAAAAACTGAAAATACATTCATTATGCTATCTAGGAATATGAAGTTTGTTGGTAAAAACATACCAACTCTGACTACATATCACATTAATATTGTCTATTTCATAGACATTAATTTAGCATCAAACCAGAATCAAGGGTTTTTATGAAAGAGAATTTAACTCCGATGGAGTTTGTTACTAGTATATCCTTTAACTTTATAACCCCTTGATAAAAACAATTGTTAAAAGAAATTTTGCGAGTTTTATCTGATGCATTATTGTAACTTAATGGCATTGCTACAGCTGTGCCAATATATGATTAGTCCAATTGCAAAGAATCAGAGTTGGATATTCTGTATAATGATTCAATAACCCTGATGTCATCAGAATTCACATGCATATTCAAGACAATACACTTTACCATTTATACTTTCTAGACATTAGAACTATTCACTGAATTTAATCTAACCTGATTCAGTAATGGAAAATCTTATAAGGAACTTCTGCTCTTATGAGTAACCCTTAAGTGAACAACTATACTGAATATATATTTGAAGAATTATATTGAACTGATTGTAAATGAATTATAAAATATTCATATTATATCACAGTTTCACCAATTTCGTATATTATATACTTTAGGACATAATACAGAATTATGCTCTTACAATATATATTTGTTATATAACACATTAAATCTAATTAGTAATGATAAATTGATATGAGTTTAATGATACAGCATTTTATTAGCTGCAAATTTTTAATAGCCATTCCCATTTTCATTTAAGCTAATATATAATGTTCAACTGTAAGAATGTAATGCATTTCAATCAAGACAAAAATCCAACTTATAGTGATTACTATCAAAAGAAAAGACAAATATTTCACTCATAAATTTTATTTATTTTGCAAATAACTTCCAAAATTCTTCCTCAGTAATGATTCATCTTTAATATTTGTACAAATGTTCTGTAATGGTCAGAAAGACTCGATAGCTTAAGAGCTGTCTGGCATTCAGGAAGAATACATGACATCAAAAAATAATGAAGTGGGGAAAAAAAAAAAAATTCTGCACAAGGTAGCTGCCAATGTGATGTTTTTGGTTAAATTTCTGATGCTTTATTTCGGGACTTGTACCATGCTTTAGTTATTGTTCGTTTCATTTCATCATCACCTTCATCGTATATGTTCTTTAATATGTCCATGATGCCTTCACTTGGATCTTTGTCATCATCAAGAGTTGGTTTCCTGAAATGATAAATATTGTAATTTTGTTAAGTGCAGTTATTTCATACATTCCAGAAGCACAGAATAATCTCATCTTTTGAATCACAAAAAGGAGAAATATCTTCTATATGTATGAAGTGGATTTGTTCATCTATTGGTTTGATATTCCACCTTTTGGTTTCGTCAATATATTTCCAATGTCTGTAATTGATTTGGTACATATGCTTTATTGAAATATCTAAATGCAGAAGCAAAGAAATTAAATTTCTTTCATGGTATTGATTAATTGATACTTGGGTTGATATTGAAAAATGTGATTGAGAGGCAGAAGTAGAGGACCAGGCTAAGCTTTGCATAATTGTTACGACTGCATGTTTTGAGTTAATAATCCCACCTTGTGCCAAAGCAAGAAATAGTTATTAAGGACGACAGTGTTGGATTGAATATTATGGAATAATCAGTCCTGTCTAAGCTTTCCATTCTCTAAGCACCAACTCCCTTTCATCATTCTGGGATCACTAGCATAATTACCAGTGAAATACTTATGTTGTTGGGTGTTGGACCTGATGACAGACATGCTACCCATCTCAATTATAGAACTGTGGCACTATTCCATCATTAAGTATTAGTGAGGCCACTGCTCTTCACAGGAATAATGTGCTATCTGAATTATCCTGCTAGTACAGTCTTGAGAAGATTCGTTTGAGATAAGTACAGTCAATTATTTTAAAGAATCCTCAGAAATACCAGTAACAATTGACTAATTTAAACCCAATACTTAGCAGTACGCTATGAATCTTAGAAAAATGAAAATAAAGTTGACTTTGGCACTGAGGCTGATAAAAAAAACATCATCACCTCCCTACAATTTACAGCATAATCTTACTGTAACTATTAAATTTTAGTTAACCCTAAGTCTAAATACAAGGGTATATTATTGATCATGTTTAGTTTACCTTAATGTACTTTCATTTAGATCAAGAATTAAAAAAAAAACATCTTGGTGAAGCAGCAGGAAATTTTCTACACAAAATGATGTGAGTGGGGTGTACTAAATCACACTCTTGAGTTTTAAAGAGCAAAAAGCAAGCATCAAATAATTCTTGCTTAAATGTCAAAGGAAATCATTATTAACGAAGGGAGAACAATGAAGATGAGAGTAATGCTCTTGAAAATTTCATATTCAGAAAGGAAGAAAAATCCTCTTTATGGTGAGACAACATCACAAGGTCTCTAAATTTTATGCATTTGTTGTATATTTAATAAAGGATAATTTTTCTTTAAAAAATTTAATGTTTTATTAAAGCTGTAAACATGTTAATCACTTCCCCGCTAATTGATATCACAGCCTTAAGTCGGCTTCTTTTGTTCATTCTTATTTCCTTGCATAAAAGAAATACTTATTTCAAATTCTAAAAAATAGATGTCTCAAATACATATCCACATGCATTATATATATATAAAACATATATATATATTACCACACAAATATATAATTCAAGCATAATCAAACAACACATACACATTACTTTCTTGGTATAAAATGCAGCCAAAATTTTGCCTCAAGGACATAACTTGATTCCTGGCATCACCAAGTATTAGCTGTATTACACTATTTCTCAATTATATGTAATAACCAAACAAAGTTCTTTTCAGAACTTCACCTGTCAAACCTTCCTTATGTGCAATATCAACTAAGAACTTTACATTCCAGGATTAATCAGCACAATTTTAATGTTACCAATCACATTTCTTATAAGAATTGTACAACTTCTAACTTTATAAAGCACAAGTCAAACTTTATAAACACTGTTCTTGTGAATAAATATTATATCTTTTGTAATCCTGACTTGTCATTATCTTAACTATCAAACTGGGAAAACAATCTTTTCTTAAATGCATTCAAGTACACAAGTCATTAGCCTGGAATTACAAATTTACTATCAATATATCTAAGCAAGTTAGAATTTTAAAAAAAAGTTGCTATTCTCTTATACTAAGATAGCACAAATGAAATTTTTCAAAACTGATTACAATAGTATCGAAAAATATGCAAAACTAATGGCTAACAGGAAATTAACATTTCATTAAGATTATAATTATCGAATTAAATTACATTTGCTTTTCCAATACACTTTTCCATACTAATAGTTCAGTATTTATAACCATAGTACAGGATGTTATAGAATTCCTCATAACAACAATCTTTATGATTAAGAGAAGTGTTAAAAAATAAATCGGGATTTTTTTTCTGAATGAATTAAGCGTTTGCAGATATATCACAGTACAAACATTGCTAAAGCTTAACTTACTTTATTTTTTCTTTCTTTTTATCTAATGAAACTTCAGAAACATGATCCCAACTGATCTGATCCTTCTTCATTAACATCAACACTAGGGAATCAGTCTTAATCTGGAAAGGAAATGAAAGGTAAAAAGAAAAAAGTCATAATTAAATAAATTAATATAACCTAGAAAAATCTATGAGAAAAAGATAACTAAGCAATCTACACTTAAAAATGGTAAATAGAGTTAAACTCAACTGATCTGATATAATTTGAGACCAAAGTAAAGAAAATTGATTTGATATGCACTGGATGATATAGCAACCTAAATTTTCTCCATATTTTCTATATACTAGAACAAAAATCTCAACTAATCATATGCTTTCGAGGCTTGATATGATTATGATTTTATTCCTTTATGAGGAGGTTTGTAAAAGAAAAAGGAAAAAGATTTTTCCTTCAAGACAACAGATATTACAACAGTGATGCTCTTAAAAATAATCTAAAAATTTGGAGCATCATACATTGCAGATATGTGCTTCATGAACCACATTGAATTCATAGTTATTCAATATGCAAGAAAATAGTTTAAACACTGGGCATTTACATTTAAGGGTCTTGAAGTGTGATACAAGTTCTACTTAGTAGAATATTTAAAAATAAAAAGTATTGAGATCAAGGCAGTGCCCCAGCATAGCCACAATTCAATGAGTAAAAGATTATTTACACACACACACATATATATACACACATACACACACATATATACATAAATGCATATATACACAAATATATATACATACACATATATATACATACACATATACACATATATATGCATACACATATATACATACACATATACACACACATATACATACATATATACACACATATATACATATACACACACATATATATATACATACATACATATATACACACATATATACATACATATATACACACACATATATATATACATACACATATATATACACATACACACACATATATACATACATATATACACATACACACATATATACATACATATATACACATACACACATATATACACATACACACATATATATATACATATATACATACACATACATACACACACATATATATATACATACACACATACACATACATACACACACATATATATATACATACACACATACATACATACATATATACACATACATAAATACATATATATATATACATACACACACACACACATATATATATATATATACACACACACACACACACAAGCAGAAATTTGCTTTGCAGCCATATGCTTTCAGATTCAACCCCACTGTATCATACTTTGGCAGAGTGGCACCAGGGACGCTGCAACTCATTTCTACAGCTGAATGAACTGAAACGACATGAAGTGTTTTGCTCAAGAACACAAGATAGAGACTTGTCTGGGAATTGAACTGATGGCACCTTAGCCACTGAACCATGTGCCCTCACCTGCACCTTTTGTGCTGTGCTGTGCTGTGTGTGTGTGTGTGTGTATAAAATGAAAAGGAATCAAGCAAGAGTACACTGCGTAAAGCATAAGCTTGTAAGTGAGGGCAACAAGGCATAGAAACAAAGTCAAGCCAAAATCAAATAGGTGTCAGAGATATTGGTCCTCCAACCTGCCTGTAAAGAAAGCATACGATGGGTGTTGAAACAACAGAATTGTTGTACTGAATAGAAAGTACTTGAAGTATCTGTTTTGGCTTTATGTGATCTGAGTTTAAATCCTGATTCCTACACCAGCAAAACGGTTCCTCTACGACTTGACAAAAACAGCTACAAATTTAAGCATGTGCTCAAGTATTTCAGCTCTTCTTGCTTAATGCCAGTGTTCACCAAGTATAAAATAAAACATGACCAAATAGAAACAATGAAATAGATAAAAAATCAAATGAAAGTCATGTGCTATGGGTAGAAAAGTAATGCATCAGTATTTAACTAACCTTGAAGGAACTATCTGATGGTATGATGGAGCCTGCTAGCTTCTTCACTTTGAAATGGTAATTTTTGTTGTCAAGATTTGAAACAGTTAAATCCAAAGATCTGTCAATAGGATTACAAAATTAATACATATTATCTCAACATTCCATTTTTTTCATATATTTTTAAATATAATAGCTATGGTTAGATACATTCATATTACCACTTAAAGCATGAAGTCTACAGATGCTTCTAGATCAAAGAACACAGATCTACTCTTGAACTAGGAACGGGCGAAATGGGCCACTCCTCTCCCGATCGGAGGCGGCAACAGTAGTTGCGAGGAATGCATGGTGCCAAGTGGGCCACTTTTGATAAAGAAAAAGTAGAAAGAACGAACAAATTTAAAGGTAATTTTCTCATTAATGCATATTTTGCCAGCATATATTAAAATTGTACCAACATAAATTTCTTGTCACAATTTGCTTTAACATGCCACCCACACGTGCGCCATGTATGTGTGTGCATATATAAAATTATGTATTCGTAATCAATCAAACTATTAAATGACAATCAATATTTATATTTGATAAGATATTGTTTATTAAAAAAATTTAAAGAATATTATAATTAACACTATAATATTTTAATAACATCAGATTATTTTAATGATTCTTATTTTATCTTTTTAAACACACATTTTTACAATTATATATAATTATATTGGTTGTGGTTTGTTTATGAGGGGGTATATCAACTTCCATTATTTGTGTTGGACAAAGTGATATGAAAAAGTTAATTGCATATTCTTCAATAGGTCATATAGGGGTTATATTAGTTGGGTTAATTAGAGGATTCATTATTGGTTGAGAGGGGGCAATTTTAATAATAATGTCATGGGTTGTGTTCATCCGGCTTATTTTGTGTAGGTAATTTAATTTATGAAGTAAGTATTTATTTGTATGTCTTAAAACAATTGCTTTGTGAACAAAGAAACCGATGTGTCAGTGGAGGCGCAATGGCACACTGGTTAGAGTAGCAAATTTGCTTTCATTGGAACGTGGTTTTGATTCCCAGACCGGGCATTGAGTGTGTTTATTTGCAAAATGAAGCATCAAAGTGTTTAGAGCTAGTAGCTGACCTATTGTTTAGTTTTTCAATGAAAGAAAAAGAAATGGCAAGGATTTTTTAACAAAATAGCGATTCCACTTCTTCATAACTTCTTTATTAATCAATCAATACTCGTTAAAATTAAAAGAATGCAGAAGTATAATACATATAGCATTGTGACAAAATTT
>JACXVO010018772.1:78864-89249 GCA_015501135.1 Hapalochlaena maculosa
CTATCTAAGGCATCCCCTTTGCCTTTGTAGCAATTAACTATGGTGCTGCTC
The DNA here is from genome assembly GCA_015501135.1 of Hapalochlaena maculosa. Classification (NCBI taxonomy): domain Eukaryota; kingdom Metazoa; phylum Mollusca; class Cephalopoda; order Octopoda; family Octopodidae; genus Hapalochlaena; species Hapalochlaena maculosa. The sequence goes on from JACXVO010018772.1 coordinate 78,916, forward strand.
CACCAATCATTGGGTATGACTTCAGTGAATTATTTGATTTATGATCTTAGTGACTAGGTTAAAGCCCACGCCGTCTGAAATTTTAATAATTTCAGCAGTAATGCTTTCCTATAACTTATGCAATAGGTTATATATTCCATCAATCTAATCAGCAAAATGAAGAGTGTCTTTCTTCATTAATCTATTATAGTATCATAGAAAAGTAGTAATTAAAATGAAAGTTTATTTTACTGTTTAAAATAGTCTTGCTCTTCATATAATAAATTTACCTTTAAAAAAACCCCATCTATCTTAAGATATATTATGATGATTCCACCTGAATGTCTAATCTCTAACTTTTTTTGTCATCTGCCAGTGTATTCCAATTTTGTTAGATGTTAGAAAAAGTGTTTTAGTAAAATCTTTCCATTATTCACTAACTTGAATATCATCATCATGGCATGGATTGGACAGCTTGACTGGGTTGGGCTCCAGTCTTATTTGGCATGGTTTTCTATGACTGGATGCCCTTCTTAACACCAACAACTCAGAGTGTAAAGGGTGTTTTTATGCCCCACTGGTACAGGAGCTATTTGTGTGACACCAGGGTGCCCAGGGTGCATTTATATTCTACGACTGCAATTTTTCTTGGCTTGATGGGTAGCACAACATAATGTTAAAAGTGTAGGACAAAAACAAACTACTTTCAATTATTCAACCTCAGAATCTCTCTCTATTCCTCTAAATTGATCTGGTTTCTGGAGGATTTTATTTACCTTTCAGCTATCTTATCCAGCATTGAGAACATTTATCTCAACTTTTACTGCTCTCCAACGTCAAATTCTCTGTGACCCAAGCTTAACAGCTCTACTTGGACCAACTCCAAACTATTTACAATTCTGAACATTTTAAACTAGTAAGTATCTTCACCTACTGCTTGTTTAACTTGTCTAAGACAGATAGATATGGACACCTTATGCTAAACCCAACATGGACTGCTTCAAAGCAGAGATATCTCAAAAATATTTTTCAGTGTTTCTACAAACAGATTTCACAAACATTTTTATAATGTACACAATAAATACCTACTATCCTTCAATAGCAACAATACATAAGCAAGGGTTGTTCTGAAAGTAATGCAGAAGTGAATGTAACATTTCTTTTTTATGGACTAACATTTTCAAATTTCAAACGTGGTAAAAGTAACTTATTCTATAGTAACTTTTCATGTTGTCCATGGTAAGCAAGTAACGAGTTTCAAGCAGAAGCAACATTCTGTCACTGAGATTTTGATGAAGGAGAAATACAGGCAGTCTGACATTCACAGAAGGTTACAGGTTGTTTATAGAGATGACCTCACTTGCAAGAGAAATGTGCACAGATGGATGAAGCAGTTTAATGAAGTAGAAGCCAGTATTGAAGACCAACTCAACAAGGGAGACCATCAACAGCAACCACTGATGTGGACCACCAACAAGTAGATAAAATGATTCATGGAGACAATTGAGTCACAAACCATATTGCATGACTGAACTGTGATCACAAAGCATTATAGAAGATGGAAGACTTTAGATTATGGAAAGACTGTGGGAGTTGACATATAATTCAAAGAAGGGGGAGGTGAAAGTTAGCTCCGATCTGTGGGAAGAATTTGAAGCTAAGGAAAGTATGTTTGGATCCAGTGCCAAGTGATGAAATTATCCAATGCTGGTACCAGTATTGGAACTGCAAATGCACTGTTGATATTGCCTTGTGAGGAGAGCTCCAACTACGATATATTTCTAAGCCTGATGTAAAATTTTCAAGTCACTATATTTTGTTTGCACCACTTTTGTATGATGCATTTTCATCAATGCCGAGATATATGCAAGCAGTCTTTGTGTGGACAGGAGAGAGAGAGAAAGACTATGATACACTGGTTCTGGATTTGGAGGTCTGATTTGCCACATTCATCATCATTATCATTTAACGTCTGCTTTCCATGCTGGCATGGATTGGATAGTTTGACTGAGGTTAAGAGAGCCAGTAACTACACTAGGCTCCAGTCTGATCTGGCCGAATTTCTACAGCTGGATGCCATTCCTAACACCAACCACTCTGAAAATGTAGTGGGTGATTTTTTTTTTATGAGCCAACAGCACAGGGGCCATTTAGAGGGTGCTGGCATTGACCACATTCAAATGTACTTTTTTTATGTGCCACAAACACAGCGGACAGTTAGCCTGATCTGGCAACAGTCACATTCAGATGGCGGAGGACAGTTATCCTGATATCAGTTGCATTCAGATGGTGCTTCAAGTCATCCACAAAAAAATCATAAATACATTGGTTATCACTAGTAGTTGCTGACCATAATATTGAATTTTCACAAAATAAATTATAACAAATTTAATGTCAAAATAAACAAATACAGAAAGGCTATCTCACTGGAATATTCTCTTTGAAATATAGTATCAGAAACGATTGATCTAATCTCAGTTTCAAGTGTGTAGATTGTTGTCCAAGTCTTTGTGAATCTCTTATTGGCTTAACTAAAGTTGCATATCTTTTTGCCAAATGCAAAGACTTCAGCAATTATGAGTAGGGAAATAGAGTTGAACCCTTTCTTATAATTGAGCCATGCTGTCACAAGATTCCTGCAATACTTTTCTTACTTCTGACAGCACAGTTTAGTTTATTAAATGTTGTACAGCACATTTCCATGCTCCCTTCTTTCCACCCGCTTGCTCATCAGTGACTATGTTACTGGATTCACAATAATCTCAAATGAATTAGTTAAGACAGCTAGTGTAAAGCTTGTACATAATGTTCAGGCAAAAAGCAAACCTATAGCTCTCTGCCAACTTGCTTTTATTTTTGATAAATTTTGTCCTCACTATAGCAAACCAATGTGGTATGTCAATCTGGCCTTCTATAGTTCTTCTGAGTATGCATATTAATGGATTTCTGTAGGGCAAAGTCTCTTTCAGGTGCCTTCCCATTTGCCTACAGTTGTGGTGAAAGTTTCAGAGTTGATTGTGTATGTTTAACTGTTGATGGTACAGTAGTTTTCCTTATGTGTATTTAGCCATGATATATTCTGTTAAAATAACTTTTCTTCCTAGATCTTAGACTAGAATCATTTAAGACGGTTTTGGGGTGTTTTCTTAACCTTTTAGCATTGAATCTAGTCATATCCAACCCAAATATTTTGTTTTGTGACCAGAACTTACCTCTCACATTTATCCTACAATATCATTTTGAAAATTTACGATCACATTTATAATTGACAGAATAATGTAAATGCTAAAGGGCTAATAGTAATGCTTTTCTTGTTTATCTCCTTGTGTAATGCCTGTGTACTGGAAGCAAACTTTTCTACAATGTTTTCACTCAGCATTCTGGGTTAATACTTTAAAGCAATTAAAAACTTGGTATGGAAACAGTTTTTGGTATTTTTGTATAAGGTTTAACTGGTGAGATATGAACTCATTACTTCCCTTACATCTTATTTTGTGGTTAATCTTTCAATATGGCAGTGTAAATTGTTATGGTTTCCTTCAAACTTTGTTTTCCACTTGGGTTGCAGTTGTTTAGCAATTTCATTATCACATGCACTGCAGGTTTCTCCTAGATGTTCTGTAACCCCTTAGCATTCATTATGCAAATGTAATGCTTATCTATTCACATTGTTTTGAATTAAGCATGCATTACCTTGTAACTTAGAGAGTTCAATGGTGAAATTGTTTATTTTTAAAATGACATTGCAGAGTTGGTATGAGGTGCTGTATCTGGCTGATTTGAACAAAAGACAAGAATATTTTGGCTAGATATAGCCAATTTAAATGCTAAAGGGTTGCAAGTGATAATAGCCGAGTATAGAAAGGTATTAACTGCCAAATAATAATTAACATAATTTTCTAAAACATCAACAATAACTTTTAACATGAAAGCATTAAGTATTCTTCATTACGAATATAAACTAGCTCATTCAGATTCCCCAGCCTATTTTAACATCTTGCCACAAGGAGTAGAAAGCAGATGTTTAGATAAGCAACTTTGTTTTCCAGCCTTGCACACATCTAAAATCTCTTTTACAGTGCAAATTATAATTATTTTATCTCATGTCATTATCTATGTAAACACAGTTTTGTCATGCTGTATGTTTAGAGAAAAAAAAACTCAAGATCACTACGCTCAATCCCTCTCTTTCATGCTAATTTATTATTGTAATTTATTCATTGATTTATCTAATTTTGCCACAATCTGACTGCCCAAAAATTGTTGGTTATAGCTCTAGTTAAGAATGCAAATGTCCAAATCTATCTTACTATTATTATTACTACTATTTCACATCAGCAGCTTGAATTTTTGCCGCTTTGCAGCACCCAATTCTCTCTCATTGTTATCATTACTATTCTTTCATACCAGCATACTGGGTTTTTGTTCTTTCACGGTGCCCAATTCTCTCTTCTTTTTCTTCTTATTACTACTATTGTTTCACACTGGCCGCCTGAGTTTTTGCAGTTTTATTGTATGCTCACCCTTCACATCCCCAACACCTGTACCAGAAGTCTTTATCCTCTGATCTCTGTTGGTTGTCTTTCTCCTGAACATCTCCAAAGGCTTAATGCACCCCTGTCCCTACTTGGGGTTTATCTCCTTGCAATGTAGTGATTATGTAGTGCATAAAATGATGGGGTAGTGTAAGCAGGATGAAAGTTATTGTAATTTTATGAGTTCTGCCAAAAGCAAGTTTCCTTTTCAGTTACGTGATGCTGCTGTTCCCCATCATAGGGTCTCACAGGCCCACACCTTCCATACCCCCAGAGTAGGCACATTTAATTTTGTCACGCAGTAAAGTAGATCTAGTGAGATTGTTGAAATGCTTGAATGGAGACATATAGATTTGTGCTATATCCAAGAAAGTGGAGAAAAAGTTCTACAGGGTTCCTCACAGGCAAAAAGAACGAGTATAAGATTTTCTGGGTAGAGAACATTGACGGGGTCAGGGTTGTGGGTATATTTCTCACAAAGAAATGGGGTGATGAGGTAATCGAGGTAGTCAGATGCTGTGATAGAATCCTTAAGCTTAAATCAGTACTGCAACGTAGATTAGCAGCCATTATCTTGGCTTATACATCTCAGTTGGGGCTACCTGGTGAACAGAAAGACCGATTTTATGATACCCTCTTATAGACTGTCCTGTTAACAGATGACATGGGCTGTCTGTTGCTAGCAACTTCAATGAGCATGCTGGACACTATCCAGGGGGTTTCTGTGGCATACATGGTGGTTATGGTTTTGGGCCTGCAATGAGGAGGGAATCAGACTGTTGGAGTTCTGTGATGTAAATGATCTTATAGTTTGTAATACTAACTTTAGAAAACTTACCAGTCACCTAGTCACCTACAAGTCAGAAGAACACACTAGTCAAATTGACTCATCCTAGCCAGGAAGTGGGAAAGATGGCTACTTATAAATGTCAAAACCTTCCCAAGAGAAGAATGTACCCCACAACAAAGATCAGTAGTTAGTGACTTCAAGATTAGAGCTACAAGGATGCCCAGAGGATGAACACTGTGGAAATGAAGGGTCTGAAAGCTTAAGAATCCTGTCAATGGACAGAGATTTAGAGACATATTGCTTGAAGCTTTTGAAAAAATAAAGAAGGATATAACATCACATGATGTGGAAGACAACTGGAGGTTCCTACAAGATAACCTGTTGAGGGCTTACTGGCTAGATCTGTGGATGGTGCAAAATCCTCTCTCAATCTAAAGTAATGTGATGGAAGAACAATGTAGTTGACAGAGCCATTAGGGAAAAGAAACAGACATGGAAAGATGGGAAGAATGGTGGCAGTAGGAATTGTGTCAGACTGCCAAAAGGGAAGCTAGGAGACAGGTTTACTTAGCCAGAGAGGAAGCAGATAAGAAAAATTTGTCAAAGTTTTGCATCATGAGCACAAAAGACTAAGTGTTTCATGTTGTAAGAAAGTGTGAGAGAGAATTGTTGTCATAGGAGAGAAATGGGTCTGCATGGATGATGACTCATTCACATTTAATGAATCTGCAAGGAGAGAGACTTGGAGACATCACTATGAAAGGTTGCTAAATGAAAAGAATGAATGGAAGAAAGAGAGTCGGCTGAGTGTCGACCTAATAGAGGGACCAGTAATCTGAATTGACAGTAACTTTGTAGATAAAAAAATTAAGAGTATGAAGGTAGGTAAAATTCTCAGCCCATCAGGAATCACAGCAGATATGTTTGAGATATCTGGTGGTGTAATCTATAGTCTAGTCACCTGTGTAGTCAATCAAGTAGTAGATGAAGGAGTCATACTCAATGACTGATATAGCAGCACAATAGTCAACTGCTACAAAGGAAGAGCTCATGCATTAGACACAAATAATTACAGAAGTAACAAGTTGTTGGATTAGGTGATGAAAGTCACAAAGAGGGTCACAGCCCAACTAATTTTATGAGAGTTAGTTTAGACGAAGTGCAGTTTGTGTTTGTGCAATGTAAAAGAACTTTTGATGCTATATAGGAGAAACACCTAGCCAAAGATAAATCTCTGTACCAGGCTTACATTGACATAAATCTCTGTACCAGGTTTACATTGACATGGAGAAAACCTTTGACAAGGTCCCCAGATCCTTTATCTGGTGGTAAATGTGGAATCTAGAGATAGATGAATGGTTAGTGAGAGCTGTACAAGCCCTGTACAGGGATGCTGTCAGTAAGGTAAGGGTAAACAACGAGTATAGTGAAGAATTCCTGATAGGGGTCCACTAAGAATCAATCCTCAGCTCCCTCTTATTCATCATAGACCTCCAGACAATAACAGAGGAATTCAAGACAGGACGCCCCTGGGAGCTTCTCTATACTGTTGATCTTGCTCTGATAGCTGACTTATTATCAGAACTAAAGAAATTTCAGGTGTGAAAGCAAGGTCTAGCATCAAAGAGCCTTAGAGTCAATCTAACAAAAACCAAACTCTTAATAAGTAGGAAGGTAAGCAAATCACAAATCCCTTCTGCTAGGTGGCCTTGCTTGATCTATAGAAAAAAGTGTAGGTAGAAACTCTAAGATATACCTGGTTTAAGCTATGGACACATTAGAGGTGCAGCAACATCAAAGGAAGGTTAACTGGGAAGATAGATTTTGTGTGTGGCAAATGCTCAGAGATAATACATAGTGAAAACAGCTTCTATCACAAACCAAGGAGAAAAACTAGAAATAGTTGATAGCTTTTGTTACCTAGGTGATTAAGTCAGTTGTGAGAGTGGATGCTCTGAAAATGTAGCTGCTAGAATAAGAATAGTCTGGGTAAAGTTTTGAGAGCTCTTGCTTCTGCTAACAAAGGGCCTCTTGCTCAGAGTAAAAGGCAGAGTGTATGATGCATGTGTGAGAACAACCATGCTACACAACAATGTAACATGGGCTGTAACTGCTGAGGACATGTGTAAGCTTACAAGAAATGAAGCTAGTATGTCCTGCTAAATGTGTAATGTCAGTGTGCATACACGACAGAGTATAAACACCTTGAGAGAAAAATTGGACATAAGAAGCATCAGATGTGGTGTGCAAGAGAGACAATTGTGCTGGTATGGTCATGTGTTGCGTACGAATGAAGACAGCTGTGTGAAAAAAGGTCACACCCTAGCAGTAGAGGGAACCTGTGGAAGAGGTAGACCCAAGAAAACCGGAGATGAAGTGGTAGAGCACAAACTTTGAATGTTGGGCCTCATGGAGGTGAAGATGAGTGACAGACCTCTGGAAGGTAAATGAGTGACTGAGACCTCAGCAAGACGAGTGAGACCGTAAATGTGGCTAATATCAGTGCAGCATGACCAGCCCATTTAAAAGCACCTTTCAATCATTGAACAATAAGCTGTGCTTGTGAAGAACTATTGAGTCAAGTGAAATCATTGTAGTTATCAATGCCAATACTGCCTGACTTACCTGTACCGGTGGCATGTAAGACATCATTTGAGCATGGTTGATGCCAGTACTGCTTGACTAGTCTTATCCTGGTGGCATGTAAAAAGCAGCTACTATAATCTTGGAGTGGTTGGCATTAGAAAGGGCATCCAACTGTAGAAACATTGCCGGATCAGATTGGGGTATAGTGCAGCCTTCTGGCTTACCAGTTCTCAGTCAAGCAGTCCAACCCAGCAGGGAAAGCAGACATTAAACAATGATGATAATAATGATGATGAATGCTCTGATACTCAGCAGTAACTTACAAAACTGTATATGAATAGTGGTTTCAAAATGTTCTTAATTAAATACACTCCACAGTTGTCTTTGTCAAATCAGTCATGCAGAAATCTATGTAAGCTTAGTGGTGACAATAGTAGTTTGCCCACATTTTCAATCTCTTAGAGCAAATTTTGGCTAGTTTTCAGCTTTGAGAAGACTAACTGTTACAGTTAGTCAGTTCCAACTCTTGTGATGCTGATCAATGTTTCGTGTTAACTTTTTTTCTTTGCAAAAGGAGATGCTTGTTGCTGGAGCTGTTCTGCTGAAAGATATTTTGAGTGAGTTATGTCCTAATGTTTTATTTTTGCTACCTCACATTGCTGACAAAAGGGTTATCTCAGGGTTTTTTTTAATAGCACCAAAGTAGTTCTTGATTAAATGTAATGTCCAAGTGGTATGAAAAGAGTGCTTACATCCTCTTAAATGATTTACACATGTTGTAAGATATATTTTGTAATCCTGTCAAAGTTGGTATAGTAAAAGGTGTTTCTTGTATTCATAATAGAAGAAAGAAATCAGTTACTGATTTAGGCTGAAGGAGTCAACATAAGTGCAGGAAGAAAGAAAAACTATTCAAAGATACATTTTTAAATGTTTCTCTCTCCTTGCACATCTGATGTCAATAGCATTCTTTGTGTGTATCAGTGTAAGTGTATGCTCTCCATTCTATAGATGAAGAACAAACCTGAAACCATCAAATAATAGTTATGTTATCACTGATGATGCCATACTGACAAATCTGCATTCCAAATGACTTGACAAAGAGTCGTCCACTGACATGTTCCAACTACTCATCAGAGACATACAGTTTCTTACCTATATATATTCATCTACAATAGCCTTTGCTTTGCTGAATTGTCTACCATCTCTTCTGAAATATGCCAGATGTACCCATTTCTCTTATCTCACATACCTTGTAATACACACTATGTTTAATCCTTTCTCTTCATATTTGTACAACTGTGAATTACCAGCCTACATTTTTCCTGCAAATATTAAACAGAAGGTCGAGCTTAACTACATCAATTTCGTCAGTCAAAGAAGGTTTCCACAGACCCTGATTTCTATATTTCTTTCTTGATTAATTGAAAACTTTCCCACTTTTAATATAAACTATCAACTGTCAAATATGTTATTACAGTAGAACATCGATATAAGGCGCTAGTTGGGGTCCAAAAAATTCGACCGTGTTATATCCAATTGCACCTTATATCGATTTGAGGCATAATTTCGGAATTGGTAACAAGCGGGCACAATGAGTAATTTGGGATTTTGTGTTATTTTCTTGTCTGAAATTATTACATTGCATCATCATTTTGTAGTACTAGATCATTAGGGATCATTAGGGATAAAAATTAGGGGTACCTATCCGCCAGTTGAATTCAACATCATGTTTGCTTCTATGAGAACCTTTAAAGTGGTGGTGGTGGGGGGGTGTATACAAGTACATAAAACATTTCTGTGTAGTTTCACTGTTCATTGTGTGGATTGGATGTAGATTGAAAGAAAAAAGAAAATTAAAGATTAAAAATCAAAATCTGGTGGTGTTTATCACTGGTAAATTTTTGGTAAATGTTTAGCTGGTAACCCCTCCCCCCCACTTTGAAGGTTCTCATAGAAGCAAATATGATGTTGAATTTCAACTGGCAGACAGGTACCCCTAATTTTTATCCCTAACGACAATCTAGTACTACAAAATGATGCAATGTAATCATTTCAGATGGGAAGCTATATAGTACATACAAAAGGTTTCCAGACTTTTTTCGTATGGGCACGTTTATTGATAGTACACACATGAAATTCTAGTCCCCTTCGAAGTAATCTCCCCCGACTGCAATGCACTTGTACCGTTCCAACAATTTCTGGAAGGCCCACTGGAAGTCCTCTTGTTTGAGCGTGTCAATGACCCTTGTCACAGCCTCTTTCATCTCAATGTCTCATAACAACTGCCTCTGAGCTTTGGGAATAACCAAAAGTCACAGGGAGCAAGGTCTGGGCTGTAGGGAGGGTGAGGAACTGTCTTGATGCCCAAGGATGGCATTGTGGACTGGTGATTTGTCCTGGTGGAAATGTCACTGACCCGATTTGAAGAGTGCTAGCCTCTT
>JACXVO010018772.1:117378-129480 GCA_015501135.1 Hapalochlaena maculosa
TTCTTCTCTCTAAATATATATATATATATATAGAGAGAGAGAGAGAGAGGATACAGTTATTCATATTAATTTGATTCAGGAAACAAAATCTTCAGCAGATACACACAAAAAGGTAATTGCTCTTTTCAGACAATTATGAGAGATGAGGAACCTTCAACTTCTTAAAAAGGGTGACAATCAAAGGATGGTAAGGGAGGTTAACCATTCAACTAATAGATTCATGGTGGCTGCTGAATGAAAGGCAATTCCAACATGTGCAGAAGCAGTTTTCATTATTTTTGCAAGAGATTCCATTGACATGAAAAATCCTTATGACGTTTCTGGAGTAATATTATACTAGCGAAAGTCATTAATACTACTGAGCAAAGAGACCCACTGGCAGCAATAAGCTAACTATTTAAATGTCTTGTTCAGAGAGACAGAAACTTGTTATCTATCAACAAGCACACACGCACGCGCACACGCACACGCACACACACACACACACACAATGATTATGAAAATATGGTAAAAATTAAAAGCTGTTGTCAGAAAATTATTTTTAACAGACACACCCAATGTGACAAATATCTATTTCTAGAACCTTTCATTTTCAACAACTTATTTAAAAATATTACTGAGCATAGAAGCACTACAATGAAATTTTAAATATCAACACTAATGAGAGTTCTTTTAGACCACATAGCAGTAGAACAGTAATAGGGAACAAAGTTCTCTGTTCTACTGCTATGTGGCATTAAAGAATTGCAGATTTTTGTAAGCTTTACTGTTAATAAATGTAAAGCAAAAAATTTGCAATCTGCAAATAGATTTATCTATATCTCTTTTTCTTTCTCTCTCCTCCCCCCATTAGCACCAGCTGGAAAAATATATAATTAGCTCATTAAATGTTGAAACCTTATACATCCACACTCTAAAAATTAACTGAAACAGGCGGTTGTGTACTGCACTATTCTATTAATTGCATCTAAATTGAAACATTTTAGCTATACTTTATTTCTTACAAAATATACAAATCAAATTAAAAGCATATCTATACACTACAACCATTCAGTTAGAGAGCAGTCACTATCATATAGCTATAAATTTTGATTGCTTGGATGTGAAACAAAGATTTATTTCATGAAAAGTTTCATGTAAGTATCAGAATGACTCATAGTAAATAACTGTTTCCTTTTTGTCTCCTACTATGTATCAACTGGACATTTCAGATGTAGGATATTTCTAACCAAAATTTTTTCTGCAACGTTTTCAAGATCTAATTGATTTACATCTGATTTTATATATATATATATATATATATATATATATATATACACACATACATATACATACATACATACATACATACACACACACACACACACACACACACACGTCTATACTAATATAGTATCTGACTTTAAACTAGGGTCTATAGTACAGCATATGTTTTTTTTCCTCTTTCAAAGAATAACCATTTGAGAACATACCTCCTCCTCCTCCTCCTCCTCATCTTTATCATCATTTAATATCCGTTGTCCATGCAAGCATGGGTTGGACGTTTTGACCAAGACTGGCAGGCCAGGTGACCATACTGAGCCCCAGTCTGGTTTGGCTTGGTTTCTATGACTGGATGCCTTTCCTAATACCAACCCATCCAAAAGCAAGGGTATTTTTATATACCACCTACACATGTGACTTTTGCAGGACAAGGGTTTTAGAGTTTTTATGTGCGTCAGTTTCTAAAATAAGTGCATTTTATAAGATTTTTCATACACAATGAACATTGTTTTACAACATACTGAAGGTTTAAAGTACAGAAACTTGATAATTCAATTTGCTTCACATTCATTTTTTGCAAGCTTACAGATCTCGGAAGGAATTTTTGGCCTTATCTATATATTTTCTCCCCAGTTTCATGGTTTTATATTAAGTACTGGTTTTGGTTTATAAAGAAAGCTAAAAGTATTTTAAACATTAAAAATAGGATCAAGAGACATTTTGGTTTTATGACCTACTTGCAATCTCTTTTGCTACATGATTTAGAAATATTGTATTAAATCAGAAGAAAAACCTTGCAGTCATTGATTAATATATAGTGATTAAAAGAAAACCATGGAACTCTATAGTCTGAGAATTATATTCAAATGAACTGGAAACTAAGGAAGAAAAATGCAAACATTCAATGCACATAAAGCTGAGAACATGATGGACAAGTCTTTTGGATGCTGTGACCCAGAAAGACAAGATATACAAACTGGTGGGTTAGTAAAAAAAAACCTATTGGTAACAAAACTTTGATAAATACCTCAACAATACTTGGTGTAATGCAGTAAGTCAATGGCCAAATTTTCATAAAAAGTATGGTAGATGCATAAATTTATTATTTCAAACATTATGCATATGCTTATATAACCTGAAGCATATATAACGATTTTGCTTTTTGCATTTCACTTTTTTTGCTTTGCTTTTTTGTGCCAGGCAGAAGCGCCACTGATGCTATATTTCTGGTAAGGCAGCTGCAGGAAAAATATCTAGCCAAAGATACATCTGTACTTGACTTTTGTTGACCTGCAGAAAGCCTTTCACAAGGTCCTCCAATTCCTTATTTGGTGGTCAATGCAGAAACTGGGGATAGACGAGTGGTTGGTTAGAGCTGTATAAGCACTGTACAGGGATGTTGTCAGTAAGGAGAGGTTAGACAATGAATATAGGGGAGAATTTTGAGTAAAAGTAGGATTCCACTAAGCATCAGTCCTTAGCCCCTTTATTAATCATAGTCCTGCAGGAATTCAAGACAGGCTGCCCTTGGGAGCTTCTCTATGCTGATGACATTGCTTTAATAGCCAAGTCACTACCAGAATTGGAGTCAAAGTTTAGGGTGTGGAAGCAAAGCCTAGAATCGATGGGCCTCAAGTTTAATCTAGCAAAAACCAAAGTCTTAGGAAGTTGGAAAGCTGACAAAACACAATCCTCTTCAGGTAGATGGTCCTACTCAATCTGTAGTAAAGGTGTGAATAGAAACTCCATACGCTGTACTCATGTGAACGGCTAGAATAAGAATAGCCTGGACAATGTTCAGAGAGCTCCTACCTCTGCTGGCAACTAAGGGCCTCTTGCCCTTATTTATTGGCTATATATGCTTTATTAACTATATATGCTTGAGAAGACCTTTTGAGTCAGGTGAACCCCAAATCGTACCTTGGTGTGTACCTGTGCCATCTGAATGTGATCAATGCCAAACCAGATTAAATGGCCTCCTTGACTGTGACATGTAAAAAGTCCCATTTGAGTGTGCCTGATGCCAGCACCTGCTGACTGGCTTCTGTGCTAGTGGCGCATAAAAAAAAAAAAGAATCACCCACTACACTCTTGGAGTGGTTGGTGTAAGGAAAGGCATCCAACTGTAGAATCTGCCAGACCAAAATGGAACCTGGTGCAGCCACTCGCTCTCCAGACCTTAGTCAAACCATTCAACTCGTGCTAGCATGGAAAATAGATGTTAAGCAATGATGATTTTATTTGTATATCAGTAATCTTTGATAAAAGGAAATAACACACACATGCAGAACAGCTGGTCATGTTGAAATTTACAATGCTTAGGAAGTACACATTGAAGATATATACAAGCACCAGGAGCAGACTTTAAGAGTACCAGGAGAAAGACTGGAAGGCACACTATGAGCCAACCTACAGATATGGATTATAGAGTCATTGTAAAATACACAATGCTAACCTTTAACTGAATGGGCCTTACAGGAGTAGCAAAGAAGAGGACTTTTCAAACTATAAGTATAGCCATAGAGAAAGCCAGGAGTCAGCTTTAGATTAAGAGAGATGGTCCATGGCAAGTTGGAAAAGTGATATACTGGGTCTTGATCAAGCCAGGTTATGTGGACCAGGAGTGAGTGTTTGATATTGGAAGACTCAAGACATCCAATAGCTAATCACATCACCAATGACACATCATAACTACAGACAAGCAATTATAAGATTGCTAGATTCCTACTTTGAACAATGAGTCATGTCATTCAGTTAAAATAATAACCAGTTGAGTGCGGATTTAGCTTGTCCTCTTCCTCTAACTGTCACATCCTGGATGTACCACAAGGTCAAGCATGGGAAGACATCAAATGACAACATTTTCCTAAAATATAAACTAAGATATGCTTTGGCCTAAACTGACCCTGGCCATATCTAACTTAATACTACAATCTGATAGAATTTGTTGAGTCATTTTTTAATTCAAGTTTTGTGGCATCATCTACTATCTTAATATATAAAACTAAGATTGTACGTCTGTGTCAATCCCTAAAACTTGAGAACTACCCAACCGATTTCATTCAAATTTTACGCATACATTATTACATTCAATCCATTGAGTGCCATGGGCCAAAAAAGGTTTTTAACTTCTTGCCTAATACAGCCCTGTGACCCAGAGTAATTTTTCACACTGATTCATTATTACATATCAAAAGTGAAAGAATAACATGTTTCACTTTTATCCTTCCAGTTCATAATGTTTCACTTTCATTACATATTTACAGTTACATTTACTGTTTCAATTAACACTAGCAGAACGTCTGGCCTTGTTCGAGTTTACTTCAGCACTGTTAAAATGAAAATCTGAGATTAGTGCATTCAAAACCAAGCAAAAACTCCTTTATTATTTACTTATGGAATACAAATTGACGTTTCGCTGTTTTTAAGTTTAAATTGACCTCAGATTTTTATATTTATGCAATAGCTAAGTAACCCGAGCAAGGCAGGGAAATTGTGCACATGTATCTATTGTGTCTGGGTCACGAATTCTCAACAAAGTTCACTGTGGGCCCCTTTAAAACTTTATCCCGTTGATGTTTTAGTGAAAGGTTGTTTGATGAAAATTTAATACTCAATGTCTGAGCCCACATATACCTCATTGTGAACTCTTGGTGTGAGTGGATGTATTAGTGTATCAGTGCATATGGTACCAGTAGTAGAAAATAAAAGTACAACTCAGTTTGAATAAAATGCTTTTATTTACAACTTTTTTGTTGTGCAGAAATTAGAAAATGACTGGTGTTTCTTCATTTCAAACAATGAAATGCTATAAAACTTCATAGTATACAATGTTTTTCGGCTTTTTCATCAGAGTGAATGTGAAGAGGTTGTTCCAACTACCAACTTGAGAGCATCCAATGTAAAGTTGCCCAGGAGAGAAGCATGCATCCTCCAGATGAGACTTGTTAATTGACATTCAAAAGCTGCACGAAGAGGAAATAGTGTTCTTATATAAGAGTAGGGCATATCAACACCTGATGCTGTAAAGGTAGCCTTTGGTATTAGAACCTCCCTTTTCCACAGCTGACATAATGGTAGGATAAATGATGTGCTGTGACATCCTATTGACAAGGCAAGAACCATTACAAAGATTTGGAGGTGTAATATTTCTGAGAAGTGGACATTCTGCTTTGAAATACAGCACATGTAAAGGTAAACTAGAAGGATCTAATGAACTGAGAAATTCAGGAGGGTATTTAATTGCATTGTAGGGATTCAACATTTGAATCGACAGATTTAAAAGCCATTTGGTTTCTCAGCAGTTTTTCAAGTGGTTGCTGATTAATTGCGGAGACAGTGACGTTTGTAGGGGTTTGTATGGCTCTATCACAGAGTCATGAATGATTGAAGTAATTATTAATCAAGTCAGGAAAAAACAGTGACTTTAAGATCTTCAATGCCGTTTAAACCCTCACCCAGGATAAGAAAGTCTTCAGCAAACTTTTCAAATGCAGCATCTCCATTCAGCCAAACACATGTCAAGCAGAGTGTTGTTACTTATTACCACAATGGAGAAGATTTCAAACTGGCCTGAACTTGATCCACTCTAGTTCCCTTTGGAATAACCAGCAAAATTTGTCGGGAGACCCTGAAAACAAAATAGTTACACCATCCATGGCCAGGGTGGTGTAACACATCCTGCAGATTTCTATCTAAGGCCACAATAGCACCTTTGTGAGTCATTGTACATTTGTCCCAAACAATAAGGTGGCACCGTTTAAGTAGGTCTTCTCTTGGACTGTCCTTGCTGACATCACACATGCTTGTATCTGTTGAAACTAAATTTAATGTAATCTAACAGGTAGAATGTGCTGACCAACCACCAGGAAAAGAGTTGCAGTAAAACCTGATAACAAATATTACAGCTATTGCAATAACTTTATTTTGTCAAACTTTCGCAAACAGTAGTTTGGTGACAAACGTTTTTTTGGTACCCCCAAGAGCATCAAGAAAGAAAATAACGCTCCTTCGATTGAAAACATAGCCAGTAACAGTGTTGTAATCTAACAGCTGATCTGGTAGTAGTTTTGGTAATATTTCAGTTAGATATCTAGCTAAAGTGTCAATATCGAATGATGCTTCTTGGATGATGAAGATTGGAATTACTTCCAAGTGAGTATGGTAAGTTTGTGGAAGGTCATGTGGTAAGACAATCCCACCTGTTCTATGTTTATCAGTATCTTGTTGTATAGCTCATTACTGAAGATGACCTCTATATTTAGAAGTTGCTGTTAAACCTGACGCTGGAAATCATCAGACAAATTATCACGATACTTCAGTCATAACATGTCGGGATTACTAATGTTACAAAGGAGTAGAAGTTTAGCAAAAAGTTCTCATAGGTTTCCTGCAGATTGTGAGAAAGAAGGCGATCTCCTCCAAGGTTGTATCCAATCGGGTGTTGTCTTCATGCATTTCATGTACCAAACAAGCTTCACTGTATGTAGGTCACACATGATTGTTTAAGTTTTATGATCCTCAAAGGACCTCATCTCATGTAGTATTCAAAGGTAAGAACATTTATGTTGGTTCAGAGGAATTGTATAAACTCTCCCTGAATAAGTAGAAAATTTGATACTTGAATTTCTGTTTATAGGTTGGCCAGTTTTACGATGACTCCATATTTTGTTGTTCCATATGTAGTATTATGGCACCTGATGATACAAGAATGTTTTCACGACATCATCATTTGAACATAATCTGAAGAACCCCATTCAAGTTGTCTCGCTTGGGAATTGTACTAATGTAGAAGTGTTTTCATTGATGTGAAACATCCTTTGACCATTTTCTGAAGTCATGTGTTTGTGTGTGTATTTGTGGCAAATTAACCAACAGAACTATATGGTCAATCTTTAAAAAAAAGAATCAGTCATAGTTGAAGCATAAAGTTATGCCATAATAGTTTTACTATTCAAATCGATCAACGGCAAGTGCAAAAAGAACAATAACATCATTGTTTTCTATTTCTTTGCGTAACTGCATGTGCAAAACGTTTTATACATGTTTAAATGATTATTAAATGAATGAAAATATCTATAGGTAAGAACAGGGTGTTTTTGAAAAAATTGTAGGAATTATGTCCTTTAAAAGGCTAAAACATATCAAGAACTGGCTAAGTCTAGAGTGGTATAATGCTACATCTGTAATACAAAGAATAAGTTTTTAAATAAGAGAAAATACCTATACCTAAGAACGTTTTTTTTTTTTGGTAATTTGTAAGGATGTTATTGGTTGTGTCTATGAAGGATTTTTAATTATGACATAGAAAAATAGAGAAACCTTTGCAACCATAGTTATTAACACTCCAAACAAATGGGTTTACTTTGAAACTGAAGGAGAGTTTTTCAGTTTTACTTTACTGAGCAACAAGCTGAAAGCTATTTACATTTGCTGAGCTATCATTTTTGAAATCTAGAGATTTCTTCTTACATTGGTGACTTTTTGTTTTCAACCGTTTGTGCACGCAGCTTGGATCGAGTTTCAACCTAGTCTTGACTGAAAATATTATGAGTAGATGCTACTTCCTTTGATATAGAAATACCAAGGAGTTATTTTCCTTCACTTCTTTATCTCCTGTGATCTTCACAGTGTAATGCAATTATGTTGACAAAAATGTATATATCAATTTTTGTGCTTTCTGTAGGTTGATTTGAATAAAAAGGGTATCTTTGGATCGCAACACGCTTCAACAATAGATGAGGCATTTTTTAAGGAAGGAGTTCTTCCATTTACATATACACACAAAAACAGCTTTATATATACAGATGACATTGAAATGACGCGTAAACGGATTCTCTCCACAGAAAATGAAAGATTTGTCTACCAATGTTACTGATAGCTGTTATGAACCCTTTCAACCCTGCTTTACATTCAAACCAGAATCTCAAAAACATTGACCCCTTACATCTCATTTGTTCCCAATGACAGGGAAAGGAAACTTTCTTCCCACGACAGGACAATGAAAGATGCTAAGAGACATTAACCAGATGCTAGCTTGTCAAGTGAAACATATTGTCATCCACTTCACCTTACTACTGTACAGACAGTTTAAACGACCCCTCACTACTATAGCACCACTGATATCTTCATCCTTCAAGTTTTCTGATTTCTTATAAATACAACAGAGCAGCCACGCATTGGCAAACAATGCCCAAAATTAATGTCAAAGTAAATGACTACTTCATAATTATTGCATATGTTGCAAATTATTTAGTTTCATACTAACAATTAAGACATCGAAATGACACATAAACAGTTCCTTTCCACATAAAATAAAAGATGTGACTGCTATTTCTAGCATGTGCTGTTACCATGTAACAGCTATTCACAAATCCAGTAATAGCATGATATGCTAGAAATACCAGCCAAGTTAGTTAATGTTTAGAAGTACACCTGCATGTTGACTCCATCATATACTTTCTTTTCCAGCAGATTCTTAGGTTTTTTATGGTGGAGATTCCGATTATGAAAAAAAAAGTTCCTTTTCAATTTCCCGTCTCCACATCAAATTTTTACATTCTTTTACATGTTTCCAGTCATTTAACTGTGGCCATACTGGAATACAACCTTTAGCCAAACAAATCAATCCCGGGACTTATTCTTTGTAAGCTTAGTACCTATTTTATTAGTCTCTTTTGCTGAACCACTAAGTTACAGCAACATAAACACACCAACACCAGTTATCAAGTGAAGGTGGGGGATAAATACAGACACACATACAAGTCTATATGGTGGACTTCTTGCAGTTTCCCTCTACCAAATCCACTAAAAAGCTTTAGTTGGCCCAAGACTGTAGTAGAAGACACTTGCCCAAGGTGTCACACAGTGGGACTGATTAGTAAGGTAAGCAAGCTACCTACCACGCAGCCACTCCTGTGCCTATTTTAACTTTTCTCAAAATAATTTGTAACTTCTTACCTAATGTAGGTGCTAAGCAAGTGTTTACCTTGTTTCCAGTTTTTTTTTTCATTTTTCTCAGTGAAATGCAAGCAGGTGCACATTTACCGATAGTTTTTAACTTTTTGATTAATGCAGACCTATAGACATACCAGCTTACCTCTAACCATTCCTACATTCAGATGCGGCATGAATGAGGACTTCTGCACCGCAAGCACCATTAGACAAAATTAAGCAATTCATCCAATTGCTCTTTCATTAACTCTTTCACTATCCAATCCAAGCTACAATGGTGCTCATGGCTAATATAAATCACAAGCATCCAAAATTTAATTTACTGAGGAGTTCTTATTAATTTTTAAAAAGAATTTCACACATGCTTTACATGGAATGCCATAGAATGGTCTATGGAATGCCATGCACCAAAAGAATTTCTAACAACGTTTGACATTGTTCATTTTTAATTTGAATTTACACATTTACTATTCAATGACCATTTCATAATTATCACATGTGTTCCAATGTTGCAAGTTATTTACATTTACTGCTTCATATTGCAATTTAAATTAGGATGAGATTGAAATGATGCATAAACGTCTCCATTCCACAGAAAATGAAAGATTTGACTGCTACTTCTACCAAGCACTGCTACAATGTAACAGTTATTTGCAAATACCTGTTTAGTGGTTGCACGATGTGCTGGAAATACCAGCCAAATTAGTTGATGCTTACAAGTACAACTGTATGTCAAACCCTACCACTTTTCTTTTTTTCCTTTTACAGAGGCTCCTTATGTTTCTTATGATGGAGATTCCAATTATGCATAAAAATGTGTTTCATTTTCAATTTCCTATCTTCACACCAAACATTTTAGCTTTTCTCAAAATCATTTTTAACTTCTTCCCTAATGCAGGCACAAAGCAATCTTTTACATTGGTTCAGTCAAATTTTTACATTCTAACTTTTACATTTCTTTTCTTCAATCAACTTCTAAAAGTACTTAAGGAAACAGGGTACTTGATTCCATGCAAAAAAAAAAAAGTTTTTTTTTGCAGTCAAATGACTGAAGCATGTAAAAGGTAATAAAAAAGTAAGCCATTTTAATCAGGAGCAATGCTTGGTATCTTTGCTCGTCATAAACAAACTATCATCATCATCATCATCATCATTTAGCGTCCGTTGTCCATGCAAGCATGGGTTAGACGTTCTCGACCGGGGCCAGGGGGGCTGGGTGGCCCCGTCCAGCCCCTGTCTGCTTTGGCATGGATTTCTACAGCTGGATGCCCTTCCTAACGCCAACCACTCCGAGAGTGTGGGGTGTTTTACGTGCCACCCGCACGTGTGCCATTCGCGTGACACAGGGTTTTGGTGCTTTAACGTGTCACCGACACGTGTGCCACTCGCCTGACACAGGGTTTTGGTGCTTTAACGTGTCCCCGACACGTGTGCCACTCGCCTGACACAGGGTTTTGGTGCTTTAACGTGTCGCCCACACAAGCGTCGTTCACGTGTCCCCGGAAGTGGGTAGAGGATCCGGTGATTATCCGTGCCACCAACACAGATGCCCATTGCTGGGCACCAGCGGCCATTCCGTCACGAGCATACTGTTATGTGCTCCCTGGAGGCACTGTAGCCGTAGGCGGTCATCCGATTCGAACGTGTCTAGTGCCAGCACAGGGGTTGCCTGCCTGTGGCCTCAGCTCCTCAGGCCCGAGTTCTCTTAGTCACAGCCGTGCGCCAGACGTCCCGGTCACTGGTCATTTCCGACGTAAGGTTCAGGGCCCGAAGATCCGACAACACAACTTCACTCCACGTCTTCCTGGGTCTTCCTCTACCCCGAACACCCGTTACCACCAGAGATTGGCACCTCCTCACCCCACTGTTAGCATCCATACGCATTACATGACCATACCAACGCAGCCGCCTTTCCTGTACATTACATCCAATGCCCCTTATACACAGCTTTTCTCTTAATGAGCCAACACTCAGCTGGTTAAAAGACTGGACGTTGCACATCCAACGGACCATACAGCCCTCGTTCCTCTCAAGCCTGTGCATGTCTGCGGCAGTTACTGCCCAGGTCTCACAACCATGGAGCATGGCCGTACGCACACACGCGTCATACAGTCTGCCTTTCACTCTAAGGGAGAGTCCCTTGGAAGCTAGTAGGGGAAGAAGCTCTCTGAACTTGGCCCAGCCTATTCTTATTCACCTGACAATACTTTCGGTGCAGCCGCCTCCACTGCTAATCTTATCACCAAGGTAACAGAAGCTATCGACTACCTCTAGACTCCCCCCCTGGCAGGGGATAGGGTCTAGGACCTGCGTAGTGATAGGGGGCAGCAGTCTAGAACATCTACCACACACAAAATCAGACTTGAATGACAGTCTCCCTCTGATATTGGTACAACGCTTGTGTGTCCATAGCTTACATGAAAAGATATTCACAATAAAACTGGTACGATACTTAAAACAGATTCACCAAGTATATTTGGTTTAATATTATGTCCAGTCACTCGTTAGAGATAGTTGGTGTAAGAAGTTTTGCCCGATGAGTTACTTAGGGAGGGTGTGATAGGTGGTGAGAGGAAAGGTTGGCAGAGATTCCGTTATATATACAAATGTATGTACTATCAGGATAGTGTCTTAAAAATTTCATTTTTATAAAATGAGTAAAACATAAATATGCTGGTTGTATGAGGTAAGATGAAAAAATTAGGCATGCTTGTATGGTAAGAAGCTTGCTTCCTAACCACCTGGTTCCAGGTCCAGTCCCACTGTGTGGCACCTTGAGCAAGTGTCTACTATATTCTCAGGTCAATCAAAGCCTTCTGAGTGGATTTAGTAGATGGAAACTGAAAGAAGCCCTGTGTGTGTGTGTGTGTGTGTGTGTGTGTGTGT